>JBBYHK010000014.1:6722922-6734485 GCA_038382065.1 Adansonia grandidieri | reverse complement strand
GGCCTAAACTGCAGTCAACGCAATTAGGATACTTAATAAACAACAAATCACATGTGGAATTGAGAACCTGTTATGCAATAAACACAGCCATAGCCTGAAAGTCAACAAACTATCATAAGATATTATAAGGCTATCCCATATCAGCAACATGCAAATAAGCTGTCCAAGGACTGGCATATCAGCTCAAGCCTGCAAGCTTGATTGTGCTGGCTTGTACATGCCAAGGAAGTTTCTATTCCAATTAGCTCTCATCTCTCACCATGAATGTTGTGGGATTTTTTTTAATTAGATAGATTGCTTGGTTCAATGTGTATACATTTTCTCATCTGAAATGAGTATGTCAATTTCAATCTTTCAGCAAGATCTACCACATATTCTCATGGATATTGTTTATATGAGCTGGTAGCTTCATTGAATTGACATAGGCTGCACTTTAGGCTGGGCTAGGCCTGGGAAAGCATTAAATGCTGCTAATATATAGAAGAAAAAAAATTAAAAAAGAGTTCTAAAGTAATTTTATGGCAAATTTTGGTTTAGTACCTTTAAACTCTCTTGCATCATGACATAAAGAAGACCAGGTGTTTTTTTTTCAATTAACTCTTTGGTTGCTTCAGGGGTCACATCCCTTGGGGTGAAGCCAGTGCCACCTTAATGAAGACGATACAAATTTGAGAAAGGAGTGAAAATAAATAGAACCAACAAGGAAATCTCTACATCCGACCAAGAAAAAGGAGGCTGGTAAGGACAAAGAAACTCACCAAGTGTAAGGATAAGGTCCATTTTATCAATATCACTCCATTTCTGCAAAACTTCCTTGATCTTTCGCACGTCATCCGAAACCACACCTGTAGCAACTACCTTCGCTCCTCCTAACTTCTCCGATGAAGAATTTACAACGGATATTGCCCTAGGCCCACTGCAATTTCATAATCATTCAACAAATTGTTAGACAAACTTTAAGAGCAGCCAAATATGAAGGATGTGGGGTAAGGAAGGAAGAAAAACCTTCTGGAACATATTCAAAAAACGAATGTGCTATTCAGAAATCATGCTTTGTGATAAAGCATAAAAGGATGGAAGTGGCAGCAGAGCAACCACCTCTTTACTTCAACTTTAATCAAGTAACTCGCAACAATTGCTAAGAATCAGTTAATTATATATGGGTCATATTGCCAATGTAAACAACTTGCAATTGCTGCATCTTGAAGAAGGTTTCTGGTCTGAGATCAATAGATAAAACCATTAATGGGAAGAGTTAAAAGTGCTATGACATTGATGGTTAGCGTCCGGACAAATTTGTGAAAGGCGACCAAGAAAACGATACAAAATAAAAATTAAAGACAGTACCTAAAAAACAAAGACTTGAAACGCAAAAATGTACTTTTGCTATATCCAAATGTTGTTGCAAAGCGTTCAGTATTCCCATTTCTCACTTTGTAATGGGACAATATCAACTTTGCTTGTTTGCTTTAGCATCAAATATGTAACCTTTATGAAACAATTATTCAAAGGTGTATCTAGATGCATTTAAACTGAGAGCCTGATTAATCCATTCACTTTTGAAGGTCATTTATAGGGAAAAAAAAAAAAAAAAAAGTCACAAGATAAACTTTGCCAGGGATCTACATGATCGACCCCAGACAAACATTTGGCTCTATATTGTAGCAGAATTTTCACCCAGTTCATATCTAACTAGAACACTGTGGAACATCAACTCTGCTTTATCACTTTAGCATCCATAAAGTGACCACTTTGACAAACTTGATCAAAGTGGTGTATCTGGATGCTTTTTGTTGAACAATAAAGCTTTATAATCTCACTCTTCAGCATACAGGGATTGCAGAGGTAGAAGGATGAGATGTTCAAGAATAAGTGGATAAATTGTGGCTAGGAGTAACATGACCAGCAAAATACATAAATAGGACGAATATTTCACAACTCCCAAATGCAAGCAGTCATAGTCCTAGCACATTTAGATTCAAACAGATGGCATTAAAGTAAAAACAAATTCCAACTAACAATTGATCCAGAATCAAATATCCTAAAGAAAATTATCTGAAAATTATCGTAACTCAAGTTTTCTATGTAAATGGCTGTAGCCTTCGGAATCTGGTTTTCAAATTGAAAAAAAAAAGGATTGTCTTGAGACTTCACACTTTCCTCCATAGAAAATACATGAGGAACTTAACCCAGGAATGATTCAATATTTGAAGAAGCAATATGCAACAACATACCTTCGATCAGGACCAGCACCTGATGCAACAGTATCACTCACTGTAAGAACAGCTACTTTGAACTGAGCATCCTGAGATCCATCAGCCGTTATTTCATTCGACATGCTTTTATGTAGCGTAGTATTTGAACCAGAATCTGACGATAATGCAGCTTTGCTCAATGCAGTATCACTTAAATCATAAATTACAATGGCTGAGACAGAACTTCCAGCAGTAATAACTCTCCCTGTTGCTGGCAACTCGAGCAAAGCATTAGCTGACTTCATACTCAAAAGCCGACTACTCATTTGGTGGCCAGTGCTGTCAGCAACGAATCTAAAATCCAAAAGAACAAATTGCCTCTTAACACAATTATAATAGTGTTCAAGGTAGACACTTAAGGAGTAAATTAGGTCCAAGAAGGATCTAACTTAACAAAATTTCAAAAAGTTTACCCAGGATTGCCTGATCCATCATTAACCACCCATCTGATAGTTGCACGATGAAATTCTGGCCGGTTTGGATCTGTCTTTATCGGTTGTTGAAGTCGAGCTTGCACTCTGTACAACAAACAGAAGGGAATCAAGATAGTCACAAATCAAATCTGTTTTCCATTATACTTAATTTTAATAAATAGGCAAACAGCAACAGAAATATAACAATTTACTGGAAGTTTCAGCAACCTCAAAAGATGTGGATTTGCCCATCCTGCTAGGAGGCGTATGGTTGGGACCACAAAGAGATGGAAACAAACTAGACAGCTAACTGGATTTCCAGGTAAACCAAATGCAAGAACTTTGTTCACTGATGCGTTGTCTGCCCGGTTTAAATGTATCTCTGCAAATGTCAATGGTTTCCCTGGTTTCATGCAAACCTGTCAAGGAAATCAATCCAAACAAACTTAACATAGATGTCTACTTGATGATGCTCAGGATATCATATAAAAATTTAAAGCTTGAAGAAAATTAGGAACACAGAATTGAAAATTTTGGCCTGACTATACAAAAGTAAATTTTCTCATGAACAAATCTACATGGAAAATGACCTTGCTGAAATGCATTGTCCCTTTCTTTTCAAGCAGGGGCATGATGAAATCCTTATCTCCCATGGAAACACCCCCAGAAGTCAGAAGAATATTAATCCCTGAAGAAAAAGCATTATCCAAGACCCTATCCAGTTCTTCTTTATCATCTCCAACTATACCAAAGTCAAGCACTGTGCATTGATGCTGTGTTGCAGCTGCCAATAACATTGCACGGTTGGAATCCCTAATCTGCACAAGACATCAGGCAGCCTAAGATATGTCTCAATGGAAATTCACAGGAAAAAAAATAAAGGAGCTCATCCATGAAAACAAGTACTGGGGAAAATCCACAAGAAAAGGGGGAAACAGGAAGAGAGAGCAACAAAGACAGAGAATGCTCATTATCTTTCCTAGATATGGCCCATGTTAAAAGTTATTTTTATTGAATAAAGACCAATCTTAAGAAAACTACAGATTAGGTGTGACAACTAGCATATTCAGGCCTCGAAGGTTTATTTCTAAGTTGCTTTACTAGCATTCCATGCGTGGTTACATGTAATCTCACTATCACCATGGTTGCCAACATCATCAAACTCTCCAGCCATTTGCGCCAAGAATAAATTTTCTATAACAAATCAAATCATACCAGCCCTCCTTCAGATTCAGTTTTTCTTTTCTTCTTTGTTTCCCAGTTTTGGGGCAAGGGAGTTGCTTGGGGAAGACCATGGAGCCTTCAAGCCTAAATCCTTTTGTGAATTTAACCTTATGCAAATTTTGTATCGAGAAGCTGAATAATCTGCACAATGAACTTCTCAGATAGTCCGATGATACCTGGCCACGACTTAGGGACCCCGTTGTTGGCTCTACAAGTTCATCTCCAGTAGAAAGTACAGCAATTGTTGGCATAGGTTGCACCTGCAAAAGCAGCCATTACCCTTCAGATTATGCAAAGTTATTAAAACCAAAACAGTGGGCAATATAGTACCTTCACCATCGTAACGCCCACTGTAGCAAGTAGTCCCACTTCTGAAGCACCAATTCTTTCACCAGATTTTAAAACTACTGCATCTTTCTGAATGTCACATCCCTGCAAGACAGATGCTTATTTGAGCTTTTGAAATAAAAGAAAGCAAAGACATGCGAAGTTATCTCAGATCAAGTACGTTAACAGTAGAAACTACACGCTGCTGGACAGTCAAGTGCTCTGTGTTCTGCTTCTTCTCCATTTTTCTATTTCACTATAGAAAAACAAGTCAGGTCAACTAATACAGAAGGTCTGAAGCCAAGGAAGTTTAACTTCATTCCAATTCTCCACCAAGCTAGGAAACCATTAGGTTTTACAAGGACTGTCAGCATGTCAAAATAAGGGTCTCAGTTTTAAATGCTAAGATTTAAAATTTTCAAACAACAAATACTGCCATAAACTACCTCTAACTGCACAGAAAACTGCATAAACTCACTCATATTAAAACTGTTGGGCCAAACCCACAAACCTAAATAGCGCAGATCTGGAATTATGAGCCACCTCACCAGTACATACACATTTATAAAGCTCAAATAAGGTACATTCTCCACAGAGACCTTAGGCAATAGAACCAATTTTCCCATGTACCTCTTAAATACTTCCAGATGGCTGTAGATAACTAAATATTGACTGCGATCATATCACTTCAAGCTTCACAATCATTTATTCAGTTGTTTTGTAACAACTATCAAGGACTTTGGGGAAGTAGCAAAACAGCCAAATTTATCATAAAGAAGAGGGATGGTTTGGAGCAGAAAAAAGGATAAGGATGATACAGCGAAGAGAAAAGGAAAGTAAACAAAGAAAGTAGAACTAATGATGTCATACCATTGGACGAATATCAACACCTTTGCTAGTTTGCACCAATATTCTTACACACTTTGTTTCAGAAGGATCTTTAATCTGTTCAGTGTCCTCAACTTGGACAACTGCATCAGCACCATCAGGTATTGGTCCTGAGGGGCAAAACAAGTGCAAAATGGAGAAAATTTTTAGAAAAAGTAAAGTTTAAAACAATATGCTGAAACTTGTTAAATTTTAAGGCACAATTTAAACATATTTGAATCTCAATGTCACCATATGATGCCCTAAAATTAGAAGAAGAAGCCCCTTTTTAACTTAAATTATTGTCAATCTCACTTTTTTGAATTATATGATCACACTTAAGATCATGTTTTTAAGAGCTTTATCATTTAACAAAAGACAACAATAAGTTGTCATTCAAGAAGCAATGTTATGTTTACACAATTATCTATTTATATGAATAATATGCCCCGTAATGAAATAAAGATTAATTAAAAAAGAATGGACATATATAGTTCACCCACAAACAGCCTACATGCATGCTTTTTTTTCATTAGCTTATATTGGCCCCATTTTGCAGACCTGAATTGGTTATATGAATAATATGCCCCATCATGAAATAAAGATTAATTAAAAATGAATGGACATATATAGGTTACCCACAAACAGCCTACATGCATGTTTTTCTTTCTTTTTTTTTTCCCAATAGCTTATATTGGGTCCCTTTTGCAGACCTGAATTTGTTTTCAATTGTAAAGAAAGTTACTTTCAGCAGCAGGCTTACACATTCACAAAGTTCATAACTTTGGATAAACAAACGTCCAAAGTAAAGTAATTATACAGCTAAGTTATTTAAATTTATTCAAATAGCGTTTGGCAGATCAATAAATCATTATTGCACATGGAATGGCAATCGTCCACAAAACTACAGAAGATAACAGGATCCGTTAGTGTCCATATAATTACAGGAAGAATAGACTTAACCTCCAGTTGTCACATACGCAACAGTTCCAGGAGTCACTGTGACACCAACCCCATCATTTCCAGCTCTAGATTCAGTTATTACAGGATACTCACCAGGGCCATCCGAAGCAATCACAGCATAACCATCCTGCAAGGCATTGTATATATGTGACAGAAGTCTCAGTATATATTCATATAATTCAGACTACAAATCCACCGAACAATGAGATATAACAACCTTGTTTTCTACCTTAAAATTAGGTTCTTAAACACTAAAGAATATGCTCTATAACAGAAATATAACTTCATCCACTATTCCAATGCCCTGCCAGGGAAGTTTCATCCAAAATCCAAATAATAATAATAATTAAAAAAAAAAAAAAACGCAAAGGCATTTATATATAAAGCAAAGAAATTGCAAGATGATCAATCTTGCAACTTTTATATAAAAAACTAAAGAACCTAATTGCATATTAGAAAACTGTAACTCAAAAAGACAATATTTTGCCCTTCAAACCAAAAACTAACCAATACCCAAGTGCCTATTCAATCTATACAACTAAAAATATCAATCAAAGCACAATAAAACTACCCATTTAAACTTCTCAAAATTTGTTTCTTGTTTTTAAAAAGAAATGTTTGAATTTTGGGGCGAACCTTAATTGACGCTGGATAAGGAGGCAAAGGGTCACGAGCAACGACATCTTGAGCCAAAACTTTTCCGAAAGCTTGGTGAAGAGGGACGGTGACAGGTGGCAATTTCTGGGCAACACTCAACACAATTTGAAGAGCTTTGTCGGCTGAGATCATCTTTCTGGATGGGTGATTGCTACCGCAAGTGACGCTGAAGCTATCCGCTATTTCCAACTTTTTTATAGTATGTAAGAGACAAAAGAGAGTGCGATCAGACAACTCAGACACGAGTGAGGAGTTGGTGTCAATGGTGGCGGCTATTGGTGACTGGATAAGAAAATTTGAAATAGGTTGTTTGGACGCAAGGACATTTATACTCGTAACCAAACAGCTAGCATTTGTGTATTTTCTCTCCTTTTCTTAACTCCCTACTTTCTAATTCTTCTCTTGTATTTAATTTAATTTCCGTACAAAAGGTAAAAGGGCAGTTTTTGGGGGGGAAAAAAAGGAAAAAAAATTATCATTTACGGTTTGGTAAACAAAAAATCAGTTTCTTTCTTTACGGACTGGCGACAGCGAAACGGCAATGGAAAAGAACGAGGATCAGCAGCAGCAGCAACGGCAAGAAGAAGAACAACCGGTAAATCCATGGAAAGTCTGAGCCAAAAGACAGATGAAAGACCGATTACGACAAGCTCATTCACAAATTCGGCTGTCAAAGGCTCGATCAATCCTTCGACGACCGCGTCCAACTCCTCAACGTCTTACTCGGAAGTGGCTTCTTCTTCGCCCATCGAGATTTCAATGAAATTTTGGATACCTTCGACCTGGAGGACAATTTACTTCTATATCAGTCGAGGACCTTCTTCTGAAGCTTCGCATTTGGGCCATTGATTTCTTTTATGTTCACCGAAAGTAACTTCTTTTACTTTTCTCTTTTACATTAATCAGCCAGCATAAATGAAAAAGTGGATTTTTTTTTTTTTTTGTAATTGGGGACAATTTATTAATTAAAGGGTCACTAGAAATATGATTCAAATCAATTATAAATAGAAATTAGTTTGTCTGTCAGTAAGTAATTGTTTTCTAAATACAAACTATGGATTACAGAACAATACGAGATTCAGATGATGAAGAGAATTTATTGCCAACATTCAAATTGGATTCAATTGATGAAATAATCAAGTAGATAGTTTGGAGTTTCTTGCAGTAAATAGATGCATAAAAAGGCTATTGTTTGAGACAAATGCAGGACATTGTTCATCAAAAACAAAGTGAAATACCCAGAGCCCGCAAAGTCAAAAGAACATTGGTTTTCTAGATTACTTGGGCTTTGTTGGTTGCCATGATTGATACCTTGTCCAGTCTCTCTGACCAGGATTAAGTGCATGGCCTTTAGAATGGTAGATAAACTCATTACCCTTACCAGATAAGTTCTCCTTGTGCTCAACCCCATACCTCTTAGGTTTTAGCATCAACAGCTGCCCAAAAAAAAAAAAGTTTTAATAGGCCAGACAATTTGTGTATTTATTTCATATTCCTGTGTTTTTGTGTCATAATTGTCTAGGTAAAATATATTTATATGAATTTTGACACATTAATAATTTCATGTTATATAGATTTTGTTATGTTTTCATGTCCGCAATTTTTTTTGTGTTATACCATGTTTTACATCGTGTTTAATTATTTTTTTCATGTCGTGATCATATCATGTCTATCGTTGCCGGGTCTAATTGTTAAGCACACATGTTATGTAATATATCATAGTCAAAAAAGGACTTGCCTCATCTCCTGTGTGATCAGTTATGCAGTGAAGCCAACCATGCCATTCTGGGGGTACCTGGGAAGCATCATAACGATCCTTTTTCGCATATTCAACCCACCTGTGTCTCCCTACAAATGCCACAAATAGCATGGCTCAGCAATAAACATAAATAGAGATAATGACCTCTTGTTAAGTACACTCAGGGAGACAATGTCTACTGCTTACAAAAAGTTGATTGTCATAAGTAAAAACATCCATGCATGCATGCAAGACAGGGAAACATGAAAATTGAAGATTCAGGAATGTAGCTGAAGGGACAATATTTTTTATTGATTAAGGGCATTCATGTTTTTAAAGCTCATGCGTGCACAAAAATAAAATCCAATTCTCCTTCTAGCAATTATTTTCAGAACAAAGTTCTTTTTCACCACTATCTTGTTGTGCATTTTCAACATGTACATTATAGAAAAAGAAAAGGAAAGCTAACCAGACTGTGTGTCCCCAAGTTTCTCATAATACTTATTGCCGAATTTATCAACACCCACAACTGTTGCCCCTATGTTATGGATTTTTGTTTGCCTGTATCAATCAAGCAAATCTCTATCAACGATGCAATAAATAATAATGATGAATATATGCAAAATAACTTCGAAACTCAAAGATTATTTTGATGTAAGAAAACGACATATGGAACTCCAAAGGATTGAAGAACAGGTAAGAATAAAATAAAACCAAAATCATTTTATTCTTAAAAAAAAAAAATCAAACTACAAAAAATAGTAAAAATAGGAATACCAAAATATAGAGCAGCTAATCTATAGGAAAACATGATGGCCAAAAAAAAAAAAAATCTATAGGCAAAGATGACTGCCAAGACCATATAAGTGCGTGAAAGCCCCCATAGACCTAACTATACATGCTTAGTGTTCTCTTCCTGACAAGCAATCAACCAGCTAGAAGGTAGCTTCACTCAAGTTTAGCTTGTCCCGATAATTAGAACTATGACGGGCACAAAAGCAGGTCCACTATCAAATATTATGGGAAGTTGACCTTCTTGACCAAGACAAGCACATCTTTTTTTAAAAAAAGGGGCTGCAAATATCACTACTTCAGTTTGATAACTTTTCTGGAACCAGTAGATGATATCTAGACTACATAGTAAATAGCTTTCCTCCACAATCATACGTGGCTTTTTTTTCACCACCATATTCATATGCTACTGTTAAGGGCAAAGAAAGCCAGCGTAATTCAGAAACTCACGATATGGGTAAATCCTTCTGATACATACACAAACATATAGCTACATCATGCCTGTGCAAAGAAATATTTTAAGAAGGGTTCTAAGTGAAGAATGATGTAGCTTGAGGAGAAGCAACCTAACTAGCCCAATAAAATTGCATGAGCTATTCGTGCCCTGTTTGGTCACAACTTACAAGCAATGCTTCTTGACTTTGCATTCCAGCAGATAAACATGTCTTATGAAACCAGAAAATAAGAGAGATTAATATAATTCTATGAAATTTCTCACAAAAATGCCATTCATATTTCACAAATTTATTCTTAAGAAAATGACACTAGAGAGCAAAATGTGAGACCAAACGCAATGTGAACAATGATAAAGAAGTCAAGTTGTCCAATTTAAGGGCAATGAAACTGCAATAGAAGACAGAGCATGCTAGTTTGCAGATTGGCATGCCAATACAGATATTGTTGATAACATTAACTTATGTATGCAAAGGCAACCTAGGATGTCACTTTCTATGAAAGACCACCGAAGCAAGATGTCTGTAAATAAAGCATGTTGCACTTATAGAAGAGCTTAAGAGTTTCTGCTCATTTCTTTGCAGTAAGGAATCAGAATTGATCTAAGATCTTAAGGTTGTATGAGATTGATGAAAATATCCTGTCCTTACGTCTAAGGTCATACGAAATACAGAAGGTTGAATAGCCAACATTGGAAAGTGCTGCAAACATTTTCTATCATTCTCACAATGTTCTGGTATGTCAAAGGACAATGTCAGGTTAAGAGTCTGGACCTGATTACATTTAGTTGTAACTGATGAAACAGTTAATTGTAATTCAAAGCCAGCACAAACATGGCAAGTTTTCTTTCATGCAGGCACAAAATTTTCAGTAAAACTACCTTATCACTTGTTGCCTACCTCAAATCCAAATCAGCATTCAAAACTTCTTCACAATCGAGAAAAGTACCGAGGGGATTATTCATCTCTTCCCATCATATGTGAAGCAAGTAACATGGATTAGACCCAAAGGAGCTGTGATTATCCTAATGTTTCCAAACAGTAAGGGTTAAAAGAAACATATTACACGTGGTTTATCAGTAAATTCTGTTTCTAATCGCAAAATATCTTCCCCTTTTTCCCCACTACTTTTCCTGCAGGCACTGAATGTCCTTTTAAGTTGTAGATTTAGAATCATAAAGTCAAAAACGTTCATTGAAACTTGATAACATTGCTAGCTCCATGTTTTTCCCCATAAATTAAGCAGATTGCCAATCATTTCCAAGTCCTTCTGGGGTAACTTAAACTTTAGAAATTGTTAAAGGTTCTTTTTTCGTTCTGTTTATTTAAATCTTGTGAACTGAAACCAATAAAAAGAAGAATTCGATGGCCATATCCAAATGATATTCTGGATGCAAATTACTTACCCTAATTACAAATTTATTAAAATTCCAATTTCAATTATCTACTAAATCATTTAGAGAGAGAGAGAGAGAGAGAGAGTTTCAAGTAAAAAGGAGCTGGGCGATTATTAAGAAAAGGAATCTGACTTACAGAAGGTTTCCATCGAAGATGCATTTCCTGATCCAAATTAAATGAATAATAAGTAAAATATGTCAAATTACTAGTAAAGAATAATGTAAAAAAAAAAAGTTTTCATTTCTTAATCGAAAGATTAATAGAAGTATGAAGAAAACCAAATGATAAAAAAAAAGAAAAGAAAAGGAAGAGAGTAGATTACGAACGTGAAGCCGTCTTCCTTGAGCTCCCTTAAGAATGTGCGGAGACCTCTCTCTCGTATCGCCTGCAACGCGCTCTTCACCACCGCCGTCGCCATCTTCACCTCTCTCTCGCTCTCGACCCGCCTCCTTCTTCACTTTCCCGTCTTCGGTATCC
>JBBYHK010000014.1:6643563-6661113 GCA_038382065.1 Adansonia grandidieri | reverse complement strand
AAAAATTTATTTATTATTAAAGTTTTTAATTAAATATTACAAATAAATTCATAACAAATTTTATTTAAAAAATCTTAATAACCGTAGCAAGCACTTTACCTCGGTTGCCCACAAATAACCCCTGTGCTAACGACACACCAAATCAGCCCTACTTCACCTGATCCTCGGTTCAACGGGTCACTCGGTCCTCTCTCTCCTCGATATTTTTACAGAGCAGTTTCTAGAGAGAGCTTCGTGTAACTGAATAGACTGCGCCAGGCTACTACGCCTAAAATATTTAACACAAAAGACCATTTCTCCAAATATTGAATGTCGACATCGCAGAGATTTCTCTGCACTCTATCCTCTCATCCTATTCCATTTTATAAATCTTCTGCTTTCCCTTTCTCTTATTTTACTTTCTCTCGCTCTCTCTCCTTTTCTACTCTAATCATGTCCCAAAATCGGGTAACGTAACTTTTTTTTTTGAATTTAATAATGAAAAGTTTTTGAAGGGATTTATGTTTTTGAAATTTTTTTGATGCAGCGAAAGGCTGGAAATAGAGAACAGTGGATAGCAAAGCCGAAGGCGGTTACATCTGCTTCCGCATCATTAGATGAAGCAGTTACCACCAAACTCGGTGGTTTGAGTATCTCTGAAGGACAAATTTGGAAGCCGAAGTCGTATGGAACCGTGACTGGATCCAAAGCCGCCGCCGCTGTTGATGTTCAAACCGAGAAGAGCAGTGTTGATTTGAGTAAATTTTTTTTGAAGCCTGATTTGTTAGAAAATTTCAAAGTTGATAATTCGACTTATACGCTTGCACAAATTAGAGCTACGTTTTATCCGAAATTCGAAAACGAAAAGTCTGATCAAGAGGTAAACTGTTTCTTTAAAAAAATCGCTGTTTGGATATTGAAGCAATTTGATTTAGTTTTCCTATTAATTAGTTTTGATTTTTGTTATCTAATGTTTTAGATTAGGATACGGATGATCGAGATGGTGTCTAAAGGTTTGGCTAATTTGGAGGTATGGATCACACAACTCTTTACCTTTATTTGAAAAAAAAAAAAAAAAAGAAGAAGAATTGTTGTAAAGTTCTTTATTAAGAAGCTTATGCTTCTTTTGGCTTTAATAGTTTTGTACATCATTCCAAAAAGGCAATAGACGGAATAACTTTAAGATTTTTTGTTTTAAGTTCCTTTTGTTGTTGAGTTTGCTATTTGATTTTTGCTTCCTTGGAAAGTTACTAAAAAGGAAATGCAAAGAGTAGGAAACAAAATATGAAATCATACTATTTATTTCAAAATGAGCAAATGCTGATAATTTTACATATACAAACGATATTGTTCTCTATGAAATTAAATTCACACATAATTTATATTCCCAAGCGTTTATTTTCAAATTTTCCAAAAGCAAAAGCAGGTAGAAAGTAACAACCAAATGGAAGGTTTTTTTAAGAAGCTGTAAGCTGAAAAGTATATAAATTTTTATCCTTATAAATTTGGTGCTTCTGCAGGTTTCGCTTAAACACTCTGGATCTCTTTTTATGTATGCGGGTAATGAAGGTGGAGCATATGCTAAAAACAGCTTTGGAAATATGTATGCTTAAATAATCTTGGATCCTTGTATCTTTTTCTTATTAAATTTTAAATTTAATTTTTTTTTCTAATTTAATGATTTTAAGCAGTAACACTATCTGTTTCAATTAACCAGTGGATGCGGTATATGTTATGCGTTAGACATATGCGTTTTTTTTTTTTTTTTTTCATTATCAGTGGTTACTTGTGATGTAATGTAAAAGTGAGTATTAGATGTGCAATGTTTTGGCGAAAAAGAGAGTAATATTTACACTATAGATTGCAGAGAGATAGGTATACTCCCTTTTGTAAAGTACAGTTTATTAAATATAAAAATTGTGTATAATATGAGGATGCATCAATGAGGTGTGCCTTTTAGGTGTCTTTTTCCTTCAAAAAGTGCACGCTTCAGTGCCAAAGGTGTGTGCCCTGGTAAGGCACCTTGCCTTTTTTTTTTTTTTGTTGGGGGGGGGGGGGGTTGTCTAGCATCTTGAACTTGAAGCGCATGGGCATGTGGAGGTGTTGTCCAGTGTTATCAAGGGCTCAAGGTGCACTCTAGGCTCTAGAGCTCTTATATTGCCTCAAATGCTAGACGCAAAAAAAAAAAAAAAAAAGAGAGGAAAAGAGCTCGCCTGATTGAAGCAAGGTGCAATATGTATATGAGTGTGTGCTGTATGTGTCTGTATATTACATATAAAACAAGCTTAAGGTATATAATTATGATGATAAACTCTAAAGAGTGGTCCAATTGATCTACAAAATGAGCATAATTTACTTGTGGTCTCATGTTTTTTGAATACTCAAATATTGAGGAGTAGAGAGTTTGATACTACCCCTTTTCTTACTAGTAAATGTATATCTAATGAAAAAATTCAAAATAACTAAACTAAAGAGAACTTCAGTCAGGTGGGCATTTTTTTTATGCCTATCACCTTACATAAAAGCACACCTAGGCACACTAGGCGTGCACCTATTCAATTGTGCCCTGCCCGAAAGGATCTGAGGCGCTTTTGTTGTCTAATGCTAAGGTGCAAGGCATAGGTTCACATGCCTTAAAAACATTGGTCTTGTCTTCAGTAAAATCTGTATATTATTTTCTTCCTTTTTGTTATGATTTCTTCTGTTCTTGCTCAATTGTAACTCATTGGAATTTACTCTTTTGGTGTAGTTACACTGCTGTTGGTGTTTTTGTTCTTGGGCGCATGTTTCGTGAGGCCTGGGGAACTAAAGCTGGAGAGAAGCAAGCACAATTCAATGATTTCATTGAGGTATCCTACTAATAACAATTGTGGATGAACATAAAGTGCTAAGGAAATCCACAAAATGAAAATTATATTAATTCATAGCATTCTAGCCAATTAGATTTTGCTTGATCTCGTTCTATCTCTTGCGTGCTATTTCAGCTTTTTGTGTGCGTGTATATATATAATTATTGTTAAATATGCAGGAAGTTGATGATTGTTGATGATTAAATTTAAAAAGGCTCATGAAATAAGAATTGTGAATCTTGATTAATTAGATATTGGACAAGCAAAATGTAATTTGAACTTGTGTTTTTGTTTCATTAACTAGAAGTTGGATGGGCAAAAGGTTACTCTAACTACTGTTTTACTCTTACGGCTTTCATTTTGGGGCTTGCTTCTCAAATAAAGACATATAAAGATGTAAAATGAACATTTAAGAATCTATTATATGTGGTTGCTTGGATATAGGTAAAATGAAATTTAAATGCATTTGATGCTTGACTCCATTTCTTATTGTCTTTTTTCTGCTCCTAGGTAGCATTTTCCTCCCTTAAAAAGATTCAATGGTTAATATGCAAGAAGGACACTTTCACTTTATTCTTTGGCCTTTGAAGCTAGACGTTAGTTTTGGTTGTCTAATTGATCTCTGTTAGTCTAGATGTGTATTCTAGCAATTACAATGCCTATTGAAGTTTATTTTGACGTCTTAATTGACAACTTTATGATCTTTAATATTTTTTCCAGCGGAATCGTATGTGCATATCAATGGAGTTGGTAACTGCGGTTCTTGGAGACCATGGACAGCGTCCTCGAGACGACTATGGTTAAGTATTTTTCTCTTTTGATTTTGAAGTGTTAACTAGCTGGCAATCTAATTTTGTTGATGATCAACAAAATTACTTTAAACATATAGTAAGAAAAGTAATCTACTTTTCTTATTAATATGTAGTCTCTGTTAGTTTTGGCAGAAGAGAGGGCCTATAGGGTACTTTTTCCTATTTTACTTGGACTTGGGTTTGAATGTTGGATGTGGGTGTGTAATTTTTTTAGCATGGATCAATCGAAATTACTTAATAGTTAAATTTTTTTAGCATGCACTTTAGTCAATGAACTTCTAGGTGATTGGTATAGTATGTTCAATTTTTTTCTTAGTTTTCTATATATTTGGAGGGTCCTTGAAGGGTCATATACCCAATGTCCGGATATGCATTGGATGCAGATACTTCAAGAAAAATGATGAGTTGTAGCAATGTAGCTTTTTTCAGCTTAGTTAATGAAATGCTATAGCCCAATGCAGGTTTTTGTTTCCTTTTTTCTTTTAATTATATTGTTTGTGATGTAACTATCGTTATTGTTATACACCATTATTTAATGCATTATGCTAGTGCTTACATACTTTATTGCTTCCTTCAGCGGTAGTAACAGCTGTTACTGAATTGGGCAATGGAAAGCCCAAGTTCTACTCAACTCCTGAAGTGATTGCTTTTTGTCGTAAATGGCGTCTACCAACAAATCACGTTTGGTTGTTCTCAACAAGGTGATGTTATAGGAATTGTATAGTTTCCAAAATTCAAAAAAGGTTTTGATTAATTGCCTTACATCTACATGTCCTAAAATTGATGGTCGTAAGAGGTTCTTTATGGTGATTATGTTGAGGACCAGATATGCATGCTGGTATTTCTTTTCTACTATGCTTCTGTGATTACTGGAGACTTGTTTATATCAAGTTATCAACGAGATAAGCAAAAACTCTAAATTTATATATATATATATATATATATTTTGAAATTCACATGGTTTTCCTTTCCTGGAGTTTGTTGATAAGTAATTTTTAACTCAAATTTCTATTTATCAGACTTGGCGTGAATTCTTATTTGTGTCTTAGAACATGTCCTTCCTTTCCTTGATCCCTCTCACAAAATTGGTTGACTTGAAAGTTTAGAGTTTCTTAAGGTAGCTTATTGCAAAATTCCACAATTAATTGTGATTAGCTTGTGGCATTGTTAGCATTTTTTTTCCATTCTTGAGCATCATCTTTTCCCCCCTCCCCATATAAAGCGTTGCAAGTTCTTTCTACAAATGCGTCTTGCTAATTCTTTAAATATAATAACTTGATTTTGGTTTCCATTATTTAGTAAGTTCCAGTCTTGGTTGCATATAGGTTATGAAACTGCAAGTTATGGCTTCTGATTATTCTTCTATGAATTTAGGAAGTCAGTGACGTCATTTTTTGCTGCTTATGATGTGCTTTGTGAAGAAGGAACAGCAACTTCTGTATGTAGGGCTCTCGATGAAGTTGCGGATATATCTGTACCTGGTAAAGTTTTTCACTTAAATGTATTTCATTTCTTTCTGTTTTTTCAACTAACTGTCAATATATTGGAAGTATTGCCAGTTACCAAAGTGTAGACTAAGTCTATCTTGTACCGCTCAGGAGTTCTTGAAATGAGAAAGTAGGATGAAAGAGTAGATGATATTTAATTATTTTGTGTAATGAAATGGTAAAATGCATATGAAAAGCATGCCTGACTTAAATATTCCTTTAATTTCTTTTGTTAGCTATGTGTTAGTATTTTATGGTGACTTTTGGCTAATTATGATAACAGTTGATCTTTGAAACACGTTAAGCATGTAGTGAACGCTTTGATGTTTTTAAACGATCATATACTTTAAGCTTTCTAACATAGAATTTCTTTGTTATAGGTAATAAATTATTTTTCAAAATTTGTGCCTTAAACTGATTTGAGCACATTTTTATACATTTATCCGGGGGTGATATGGGATTCTATCACCTAGTGTCCGAAAAGTTTGAAAAGGAGTGTACTGCCTCAAGTCATTGTCATCATATCTAGTACATGCTGGTCTTACTAAATTCACACCCACGAAACAACATTTTCTTCATAGACACATAAGCTGCATTAGAAAGTCACTGGTTCTGGCTTAAATTATGCATTTGCTTCAGTGGCCTACAACATTATGAAGTGACTGCTTGGAAGCAATTGTTTGCAAAATTGTCTCCTTTTGGCTCAAAAGTTAGATTCAGTATTATTGGATTCAGTTCATGCTGTATTCCTTTTCTCTGGTAACTTCACAAGAATTTATTTTGAAGTATTTGAGCAACATTTAATCATGATGTTATTGGATTGCAGGTTCAAAAGATCATATTAAGGTGCAGGGAGAAATCTTGGAGGGTCTTGTAGCTCGTATTGTAAGTCACGAGAGCTCAAAACATATGGAGGAGGTCTTGAAAGATCACCCTCCTCTGCCAGCTGATGGAGGTATGGTGCTGTATGTTCTCTGCATTTTGTTTATATTCTTGGTTGCGTAGGTAACCTTCTTGTGAAGACATCTATGTCTTTCTTCCCTTTTTTTTCTTTCCTATGATTTCGTTTTTTCTTCCAAATAAATTTTTTCACTCTTAACACATGCTGAAGAGGAATGCATGTTGATTTATAGTTTGAAGCTGAGTGGCGAACCATGTAAAAGCCCATGATTACTAATATGATTCAACCAGATTGTATAATTCCTATGTCAAGAAGTGCAAGCACCCTTATAGGCTTACCTTTTTCTTTTGGTACAAAGGATGCTGCAGCATGGGATAGAGAAGTGTTTGTAGGTGTTGGGATCTGAAACCAAGACCTGGTAGATGCCACCTCTTAAGGGTGGCTCAGGGATAAACCCAGGACCCAAACACCATTGTTTATGCCTAGGCAAGCAGTCTTCCAGTGTCATCGAAGGGGCTATTCTTCCATCTGTTGATTCTTTAGCTTCAAGCAAAAACCATGCACTATTATTCTTAACTATGGCATTGTTCACTGCTCTTTATTTTTTTTTCATTTTAATTCTTTGCGTGGTTGCTGAACGTCCCTGCTTTCTCTCTCCCTTTAGTCTATTTTGCTTTTTATCAAGAACAGATAAATTTACTATTTTGGTTGTTGAAAGAGGTGTATCTCTTGGGTCAAAACTAATTACTTCTGTTTTTGAATAATGGAACTTCCCTGCTTATTTCAGCTGGCATAGATTTGGGACCCAGTCTAAGAGAAATTTGTGCTGCAAATAGGTCTGATGAAAAACAGGTGACATGGGATTTCCTTTAATATGAAATAATGTACTCTGTCTTCTGGTTATTTCTGACACTGTTGACTAATAAGCCATTATCAATTAGGATTCTTTTAATTCTGAATCTTTTTCTTTTTCTTGAAACTACCATTGCAGCAAATAAAGGCACTCCTTCAAAATGTTGGTTCTTCTTTCTGTCCTGATCATTCAGACTGGTGTGATTCACATTCAAAAAATGCTGATAGATCCGTTCTATCAAAATTTTTACAATCTCATCCTGCTGATTATTCAACCACTAAGTTGCAGGTTAGGCTACTCTGCATTCTCCTTTTTTTCACCTGTGCAATTTGTACTCATCAAACTTTCCTGAAATTGAACCCTGAATAGCCTCAAAAATGGACAGCATGAACTATCAACCTCCTACTTTTAGTGACTTGACCCAACAGTCAACAGCCCAAAACCTAAACTTACACAAACCAAGCAACTTGAGCTAAAGTGACCAATATGTTCGTCCTCCCTTCTTACTTTTAGACTTATTATCTATGTGAAAGAGCAGCGAAAAGCTGTTACCATCTTTGGTAGGAACCACTCCAGCAGAAATTGGAGCTCCTACCTCCTCTTATGGTGGCAAAAAACACTCCCTTTGACTAGCCAATTTAGCATCCTTTGTTGATTGAATTTTGGTTTTTACATCATATGTTTCCACTTGTAATTTACACGCGGAATAATAATTTCTTTATTAAACCAGGAAATGATTCGTTTGATGAGAGAAAAACGTTTCCCAGCTGCATTCAAATGTTATCATAACTTCCACAAAGCTGAATCCATATCAAGTGACAACCTTTTCTATAAAATGGTCGTTCATGTCCATAGTGACTCAGGATTTAGGCGTTATCAGAAAGAGATGAGGTATTTCTTGAATCCACAATTTCCTTAGTTACGGCCATCTTTGTTCTGTTCATTTGTATAGAAACTCAAAATTCATGTTCTTTTGCATTTTCTTATTGAGCGAAAAAATTGGATGTTTCAGGCACAATCCAGGATTGTGGCCTCTTTATCGAGGTAAAAACATTTCATCCAGATACCTTGACTATGTCTATTTTGAAAATAGATTCAGGTTCAAGTCTGTAGGAACATGTTTTTGAGAATCTGATGCTCCTGAAATTGAGCAGAATCTTATTGTGATTTTTAAAATATTTTGCTACATCTTGTCTCTGTGCGTCATGAGCTTTTCCTTCTGTTATTAATCTATGTTCACACTTCTTGCAAGATACTTGAAAATCAAAACTTTTGCAGCTTCAGCTCATCTACTTTGTATATCTAAACGTTATATCTGCAGTAGGTCACAGCAACTCGTGGAAAATTCAAGAATGAAATAGGTTCTGTAATCAAACAGCTATCTTTTTGCATGGCAAAACCATTTGCTGAGTAACAGTATAAGTGATTAGGGTTAGAATATTTATTGAGAGGATTGCTTCTAGTAGATCTTGATAAGAGTTTAGACAATCTTATTGTTAGAAGAACTATTCTATTGAGAACGCAAATTGTATTATGCAGTTCAGGCAACCATATGAACCAAAAATTGATAAAGCATCTGAGATCTTTTCATCTCAAATGTGGAATGGTAAAGACTGATGGGTAATACCTAGGATTGAATTTGTTTGATTTTGCTGTGATCCTTGTGGCTATTAGTCCTCTCTTAAAGTTCGTAATATGCATAATAAAAGAAAAAACCTAAAATGATATACTTGTTTGCCATGGGAATCTTAGATTTATATCAGCTTAGAATGTAGGAAAAAGCCAAAATAATTGGGAAAGGGATGGAAGTCCATTGAATCTATATTGAGGGCTAAGACATGGTACAAAATGACTGAATTGACATTTTTTTCCTGTGTGATGATGTTATTTTCCATTTCTTTCTTCTTTCCTTTAAAAGCATTGAAGAAGCATACTTCCCTGAGGGGCAAAAGTTTAGTTATTCTCATGCTCTTTCTCTTTTACTCAGGTTTTTTTCTTGATATTAATTTGTTCAAGGCAAACAAGGAGAGAGCTGCTGAAATTGCAAAAAGCAGCAATGATCTAGTAGGACATGTAAATAATGGCAGTAGCATATCCACTAGAGATGGTTTAGCCGATGATGATGCAAATCTAATGATTAAATTGAAGTTCCTTACGTATAAGGTATGCTTTATAAATCTCTTGATGCAGTGGAAGAACTTGTGTTTAATTATTATATGAGATAGGATTTTATGATTTGGCCATCTTCATCGTGGTAATGTTGATACGAAGCGGTATTTTTCCTTTCTTAGAGTTACTGTTTGAAGATTGTTTTAATGAATACAAGACTAAGAGAGTTCCACTACATTGATCGATATAGCCTTTGCTTTTGATCTCTATATTTCCTAGCCGACCTTGCATATTAAGCATCATATTGAGGAAGCATTCCCCTTTGCTTTAATTCTATTTTTTCTTTTTCCTGCAACATGTTAATTTTATCTGATAGTCAACAGAACAATGTGTGTCGTGCTTGTAGCATACGCTTTTTTTTTTTGGGGGGGGGGAGGGTGGTGTAAATGAGCATTATTAGCCATTATTTATATGAGAGATAAATTGCCAGAGGATGAAAATTCATTAGAAGGAAGTTTCATTTGTTATTTGCTTATAATTGTATAATTCACAAATTAGTAATTTTCATGTGATATTCTTTAGTCTGATTTGATCGTGCTTTGCCCTTGTCAGTTAAGAACATTTCTTATCCGCAATGGGTTGTCGATTCTTTTCAAGGATGGTCCAGCTGCTTACAAGGCTTACTACTTGAGGTTAGGTTTGAAAGGAAGGTTCTGTAATCTGACGTTCTACTACTCAGTGAATTATATAAGTAGCCAAAAAAAGGGGGTTGTATAATGATATATGGGAGGCTTTGGTTCTGGGTTTTAGATGGTAATCATGGTCAGATATTGAGACATCTCTTTCTCCCATATTAACTTTTCTCCCTCCTTTCTAACAACTTACACTTTATCAGATGTTCTTTCTTTTATGGTGATTTATATAATCCACAAAGTTTGTGCTCTCGTGATGCTTGCATTTTCAATTCCTTAAATAGATAAATAAAATATGTATGGTAAACTTAAATTAAGCCCATTTACGGAAAATTTTGTTCCTTTCTGGTATTTAGGCAAATGAAAATTTGGGGCACTTCAGCAGGAAAGCAGAGAGAACTCAGCAAGATGCTTGATGAATGGTATTGTTGAAAGTATAATTTTGTACGCTTGAATGTGATTTCATTCTCCAGTACTTTCTTTAGGTTTTTATTTATATTTTCTCTCTTAATTCCAGGGCCGTTTATATTCGAAGGAAATGTGGGAACAAACAATTGTCATCAGCTACATACCTTTCTGAAGCTGAGCCATTTCTTGAACAGTATGCAAAGCGCAGTCCAGAGAATCAGGCTTTAATAGGATCTGCTGGGAACTTGGTAAGGTCCGAAGATTTCTTAGCAGTTATTGAAGGAGGCAGAGATGAAGAGGGTGATCTTGCAACAGAACGGGAGGAAGCAGAAGCAAGTCTTAGCCCCTCAGTCAAGGACACTATTCGGAAAAATGAGGGTTTGATAGTATTTTTCCCTGGTAATATTGATTTTCCAGTTGGGTGAAGCCTCGTTTTTCTTTCTTGTTGATAATATTTTTACTGCTATTTGTGCAATTAACTCACATGATCACTAAAATATTAATTGGTGGCTTAAAATCTTAGTTTTTATGATATTTCTCTTTTTGTTGCTAAAAGTTGGGAACTTATTATGATGTTGAAAGCATTTCTGAGAATCGATCATAGGCTTCTGGAATGCCTGAACAGTAGCCAAAAAGTTCATTTTTGGAAGTACTTAGTGGTTTATGCAATGCACAGGAATTTTTTTAGAAAAATAGACTAAGGTTGTCTTTTCAACCTTTCAAGTTCTTTTAGTCAACTCAAAGCATTTGATTTTTTGGCAAAATTTTTTCTTTTCCCTGCAATTATATATGCATCAATATAACTATTATAATTGTTTATTCAAAATAGCATACGAAGAAGAAAAGCTTATGATATACAAACTTTCCCTTTGTTATCAGAATTCAAGTTTAAAATTTGATGCGAAGTTAAAGTAGATTGAGTATTTTTTTTTTTCCATTAATTACCAAGCTTAAAAAACGTGATCTTGAAAATTGCAAAATGCTTTGATAATGCATGATACAAATGTATAGAAATTGTCCTCACCCGTTTCCTTCTTACTTCTTTAACCATGATTATAATCCCTTTAATAAATATACACTATCTTTTGACAGGAGTCTCCTTGATCATAAGTACATAGGTTGAGTAATTGTTATTGATAGGTAATAGGTGAGTAAATATGAGGATGATCTAGTTCATGTGTTCAATGGTGTGATTTGGTTGCAGTAGTGGATGAACAATCAAATTTTATCTGAGCTGAATTTTAGGAAAAACCACAATGAAAATAAAGAAGAAACTGCTTATAAGCTCTCTTAAGGGGCCATATGCATTTTAATTCTTTAATCAATGCTATTCATTTCTCACATTATATGTAGTTTGAATTGCAATCCAAATAAGAATAGCTTAAGATTATTATTAGGAATGTGAATAAATCCTCATGTATCACATACTATAGAGAACCCTGTAAAGTATATTAGAAAAGACCTTGTCGAATGCTACCCTTACAAGTTAAATAGCAAATGGTTTTATCGAGGCTTAGTTTGGCAGTCAAATTACGGTGGATAAGTTATGATGAAAAAGCTGCCATGACATAATTACAGTGAAATTGCAATTTGCAAATGTTAAAATGTTAAAAAAAGTCAAAGTGCTGTAGCAAGACCTTATATATATTGGAATAATTAAAATTACACAGAGGTTCTAATGTCATATTTAGCTCCACCAATGCAATTCTACTTTGCAAAAGAAGCAGCCTTTTATGTTTTGCATTATAGTTTGATTGCATTTCGCCCAAAATGTGTTTGGATCCAGTTTGTGCCAAATGCTTTGTTTGCCAAATTATGGTCCAAATGAGCTTTTAGGGTTGTAAGCATGATGCCAACTTTGCTCTAAAACTCAATAAAACTTCTAAAATTCTGGAGTAATGACTCAAAATTTACCTCTTGCACTTTTTATGGATTTCATCTCTTGGTTTCCAAAAAGGATATTTCCTTTCTAACCAGCTTATTGATGTACCACAAGAAGTTGCCGTAGCTATCCGACTTGCACCTTGAGCTTGATTGACAATATAATGGCTTAATTTTGTGACATCAAATCTGCTTCCACTGGATGCCTAAAATGTAAAGAATTGGGGCCAAAATTGGGGTCATCTTAATTTAGTTTCCTAAATCATCTAAATTTGCTCTGAGTCGTCTGTGTGATAGCTTTGTTCATGTTTTTGGGTTGCGTGCTGTTTCCAGAATATGGCACGTCAGCAAAAATTTACATGGTCTCCCATACACAGATCGCATGAAAGTTTGCGTAATATTACTTTACAAATTGTTTGCAATGTTTTTTAGGCTTATATTAATCAATATATGCATCAAAAGCTCACTTAAAGTAATATTTCATTTTCTGTTGTATGATTCAAGACTTATAGTTTATTGTTCTTTTCACTATTTACATTTGTGTACTGTTCATCTAATTTTCTGTGCATTGATCTCAGTGTAATTTCCTTTTTTTTTTTTTTTAAGGAATACCTGGTTGTGCAAAGTCTGCACTTTGCAGAGAAATATTAAATGCCCCAGGAGGACTTGGAGATGATCGTCCAGTTCAGAGTTTGATGGGTGACCTTGTCAAAGGTATAAATGTGAAATTGACCCATATGCTTTCTATATATGTAGCCTTTGGTGGTTTCAAAGCATTTCTCTTTTTGTAAAATGATTTTCTTACTTGAACTTGATTGTAAATAAAAGTTTATATATGCTCAGTTGTTTTATGCATATATCTATTGAAGCCCTTCCTCTCTTTTTTTTCCCATCTGATATACAAGGTAGAAATGGTTTCACATCCCATTCGAATGATAGACTGTCAACAGTGTTAACTGTTGAATGTTAATAATTGGTTGGAAACATTATATCAGTTTTTGATTAAAATATTCGCAGTTTGTCTAATAAAGTCTGTCAAAATGTTTCTGCAAAAAGTTCTGTAAATCTTGGGAATAAGTTTTTGTCACATAGTTGATAAATGGAAGTGACATCCAACAAGAATGTATCCATTGAATGAAACACTTTTAATCATAGAGTGTTGGACCAACATTAGGAATGCTGCTCACGTGTATATGCAGAAGAAGTTATATATGTTCATCATCTGTTGGAAGGTACTTGTATAAAATGGTGCAATGAGCATTCAATGACTTTTTGTCTAATCAATCTTCCACCAATTAGAGTTTTGAATCTACTATTTTATCTATTTGGATCATGAATGCAAAGTTTCAAATCAATTGGTTAATATTATCTATTCCATTTGCGCTTATCAATGATAAATTTAATTATGACTGGTAATAAAAGTTGGCAAAGTTGGTATCTCTCTACATTTTTGCATGTGTGTGATGTATTAGATGCATTACTATTTTGGAAAAATCTGCTTGGAAAAAAAATATATTTCTTCTTTTGCTGATTCTGACAAGTTACATTAGTGCCTCAAAAGGAAGGGGTTGCTTTATTTGGGGCTTTAATATTTTTATAGGTTTTTTTTTTTATTTCAAAAAATGCAATTACCAGCAATTGGATCAAGCATCAAACTACATGGATTGGATAATGTGTTAGTAGTTTGTTAAGAATTATTTGATGTAATTGAGGTTATGCTTATTTGTATTGTATTGATAACAGGAAGATATTGGCCAAAAATTGCTGATGAGCGCAGGAGAAAGCCATATTCTATAATTCTTGCAGATAAGAATGCACCGAATGAGGAAGTTTGGAAACAGGTAATCTCATTATTTGACATGTGTACTATGCGCCGCTTCAAAGAAGTTAACAAAAGATAAATGCAGAGAGAAATTGGACTGAGAGTAGCTATAATATTACTGTACAGTCAACTTTTGAAAGCTGCATTACAAAAATACTAAGAAGGCTACTTCTACTGAATATTAATGCCCTATATGCAAATTATGTATCTTTATTCTTCTATTAAATGATCACAAGGCTTTCTTGGATGAAGTTGACACATAGTTTGAAAGATAAGCTCCCCCCTCTCTTTCTGTCCGTATGGCAAAGTGATTAGATATTTATATGCCTTTTATTTGATAACAGAAATACTAGTCATAGATGGATATCTTGTAGATGGTATCCGTAAGAAGTGTAAAGCTTCTTATGTCTGTTAAGGGGAAAAAAATTCATTCTAAATGTTTTAGATGGGATTTTGTACTTTTAGAGTGAGATGATAGATTTACACAGGGAGAAAGGGATAAGGAACTCGCACATATGATAGGAATGGCTTTAATACTAAAGTAAGCCAATTCAACAGTTATTGTTGATTTTTGCTCTCTTGCCTACTACCGGACAAACATAAGAATGGTGAATTTTAGAACAGGGGAAAAGGAACCCATGCATAGAATAAGAATGACTTTAAAAGTAAAGTAAGCCAATTCAACGATGGTTGATTTTTGCTCTCTTGCCCACTACCAGACAAACATAAGAAAGGTGAATTTTGGAACAGACGTTACCCAAGGGTAAATTGATTTGATCTCTGTCCAACTAGAAGTTAATATCTGAAACCTCCTCTTGTAGTGAAATGAGGAAAAAAAACAAGTGTTTAGATTCTCAAAAACCTAATTGGCTGCATCAGTGTTTATGGTTTTATTGCAAAGTCCTTCGTAGGAATTGTATACTAGGTTTTAGACAGACAAATATTTAAGCAAGTTCATCAGAGAGTGTTGGAATGAAAAATTGCATCTTTAGCAAAGAATGTTATTTAGTTTGACATGAGGTATATTTCTGTATCAGTAGCAAACATAAATCTCCAATTTTTTTAGGTCTTCCTAGTTCATATGCTTGATTTGGGGGGTGGGGGGGGGTAAGGAATTTTCTTATTTGTACTTTATCACTACCAATAGAGCAGGGATATAAGACGTATGATGTTGCCTTTTGAAAAGTGAAAGTTGATGGGATATTTGTTTTCTGATTATGCTATAATTTCCAAAGTGTTAGCTTTTTAGGATTCTGTGAAAATCTATTTGATGGTCCTTTTTGTATGTGCAGATTGAAAACATGTGCCATAGCACCAAAGCTTCAGCCGTTCCAGTTATACCTGATTCTGAAGGTTATATCTCATGCCTATAAAAGTTAAATTTTTTGGCTTTACAGTGTTGTAGAGGTTAAATGCTTTGGGTGCATTTCATCTTGGTTTGCTAGTTTGACATGTTTTGTCTGCATATGATTGTCTTAAATTTATCCTTGCTATATCAAATCACTCTTTCAATATGGAGTGGCATACAGATAAACTAGTCTGTTTCTTTTGTTGGACCTAAGGGCAATCTAGCAGGTTAGAATTGGTCATTTCAACTGTCAAGTTGTTTTGCATTTGTTGGGTCTTGGGTCAGACAACCGTATTAGATAGTTTTCCTCTCCTAGGAAAAGAAGATATTTTCAATTTTGGATGTCTCAAAAGTTTTTGATTTGGGTCATTTTTGCTGCTTGAAAGTTCATTGTTTTAACGTTAAGGCATATTGTTGTTACATCTGGATTGTTTCCCCCTTCCCAAAAGAAAAAGATATACACGAGTTTGACTTATATTCTTATATTGATCTATAATAACAGATTGTTATGTCTAAGTTACATGGTATATAAAATTAAGTAGATGAAATTATTTAGGTGGGACTAGAACTGGTAAATGAAAGTTTCAGATGATCATTGTATTCATTAAACTATTTGGATTAGTTATAAGAAATTATAAAACCATTTTTGGTCTTCCATTTCAGTATTGGCATCTAAGTTTGTTGTTATGATTTTTGTTTAAATGTTGGATACATTTCAAAAAAGTAAAAGTCATACTAAGTCTGTGTCTTGGTTTTAGTTTTAAACTTGTTTCAAAGAGTATTAACTAATAAGATTTCAACTTTTTTATTTGCCATATTTGAAAAGATTAAAACTCTAAAATTTGTGGTAATATTGTTATGTTAAACAGTTATATACGAAGTATGGTTATTTACTATTATCGTTATTATTATCATATTTTGATTATGTGTCACCTATTTTTCAACAAAAGGAAAATAACCAAATTTTTTTTTTTGGGATCATGTTGAATTTTGAGGCAACTTTAGTTGAGGCGAGGTAGGTTTTGAGTAGGTTAAGGTGGGCCATTCTGGTTGGGCTTGCTTCTGTTGCGTAAAATTCACTGTTGCTTATTATTACTGTAGTATCTAGTTGTAATGCTTTGTTACCTATGCAGAATTCTTCTCATGAATTGCCTTAAATCTGACATGAGGATATTAGTATGAAAGGGTAAAATGAAGGACATAGGTGTGGAGACTCATAACTTAATAAAATGTGATGTATTTGTTTAATTGTAGGATTTGAATTAATTGTGATAATAAATCTACCTTGTTGAAGATGCTGCATGAGGATGGAAACTCCTTAGATTGTCAGTTATGGAAGCCTTAATTAGATATTTGATATTAAGTAAAAAGACAAAAATGGAATTGTTAACTAGAACAAGACAAAACTCTGTTGGGTGTTGCCACCCGAATTAATTGTGATAATAAATCTACCTTGTTGAAGATGCTGCATGAGGATGGAAACTCCTTAGATTGTCAGTTATGGAAGCCTTAATTAGATATTTGATATTAAGTAAAAAGACAAAAATGGAATTGTTAACTAGAACAAGACAAAACTCTGTTGGGTGTTGCCACCCTTAAAGTTGCTCAATTTTTGAAAGTCAAGTGTGCCACCATCTTTCTTTATGCTGACCCTGCCTGCATATGCCTCTTTTGTAAGCTTGAAAGATAACCGCTTGATGATTTTCTATGGGTGTTAGAACTTTCATATCTGCTTTACTTGATTTTCTCCATTAACTTGCAGGGACCGACTCAAATCCATTTTCTCTTGATGCATTAGCTGTTTTCATGCATCGTGTGCTTCAACGAGTCAATCATCCGGTACTTAATTGCCTTTCTTTCAAATATAATGTTCTATGAAACATCACATTCTCATGTGTTATATCTAGTTAACACTTCATCTATTCTTTAATTTTTAGGGCAATCTTGACAAGTCATCTCCAAATGCTGGCTATGTGATGCTAATGTTTTATCACCTTTATGATGGAAAGGTACTTTATGCTGTACCAAGTATAGTCTCAGTTCTCTTTCATTTAAAGCATTTCTAACAACTGCTCAAATATTTAGAGTCGCAAATATTTTGAGGATGAATTGGTTGAACGTTTTGGCTCTCTTGTCAAGATGCCATTGCTGAAACCTGACAGGTGAGAATATTGGCCTAAATTAGTTAGATATTTAAATAATTTTATGTATTTTATTCTAAGAAACGAAGGAACCAAACAAAGTGAAAATGAAAAACAAGGGCATATATAAAGTTTAAGAGGGACCAAGAAAAAGTAATTTTTTTTAAATGATGTAAAGAGAACTGGAAAAGAGGTAGCAACCAGCCCCTTTAACAAATAAAAAAGGGGGTAACCAGACACTTGAGGTTGGTGTTGAGATTGCAATCTT
>JBBYHK010000014.1:6617887-6629656 GCA_038382065.1 Adansonia grandidieri | reverse complement strand
TTACTTTTACGAATAAAATTCAATCATACCTGTAAAAAAGTTGTAACTCGATTACTTAACTTTCAACAACACCTTAACTTAATTATATTCTTCTCGAATTTTTTTTCTTACGATTCGTAAGAGGAAGGAGAGAGGTCCTTTTATAGAGGGCTCTCTCCGTCCTTCAATTATATAATGGTAATGGGTAAAATACCTGTGACCTTGAGGGATATGATAGAAGTCATATCCCTCTGTCCATCTAAATTATAAGGGTCATGAGTGACCTTTATAATTGAAAAATAAAACAAAGAAAAAAGCAAAAAGATAAAAAAAAAAAAACCAAAAAGACAAAAAAAAACCAAAAATTGAAAAAAAAAAGTAATTCATGGTGGGATGGCGATTTCCCAATTGTTCTCTCCAAAATCCGGCTCCGGTGACCGAATTTTGCAATTGATTTTAAATTAGTTGAGAAATCACCATCTCATTTGATGATTTCTCAAAATAAGTTGAGAAATCGCCATCTGATTCGGCGATTTCTCAACTAAATTAAGAAATCGTCATTTGAAATGGCGATTTCTCAATTAAATTGAAAAATTAGCCTATTTCGGTAAATAATCTGATTTTGACCTATTTTCGTAAATAAAAAATATATATATTATTTGCATAAAAAAGTCGAGTTTTACTTCTGTCTTTATATATATATATATATATATAAAGTTGACTAAAAAGGATTTGATATTTTCAAATGTTTCTATACGAAACCTGACTAAAAATAATATGTTGGAGGTACCAATTTAAGATATTAGAAGAATGAAAGTAAGGTAGGGTCCCTCCACGAAATGTTTGTAGTCATTATTATTATTATTATTATTTTGCTATTCATGGCCTAAGCCAATTGCCTTGAATCTCCATTTTAAGTTCCAACTGCCATTGCTGCCTGCTTAATTCTAGCTAGAAAATGTATCTGAAACCCTAGCAGAAGCACTAGGGGCATGTTCATTAGTTGTGTCGGCCGTGACCCAGAAAAAAAATTTCATTGTCCATAGTTGGCTCAGGGTTGGGTTAAATGAAAACTCATTTCATTGTTTAAAGTATTACTAAAAAATTCTTTTATATTAATATTTAATTAAATTCAAATAACATAGTTTTTATTATTTAAGCAATACTTAGGTCGAACACATATGAATTACAAAAAACTCCTCATTCAGTCTGACCAAATATGGATGGAGTATATCAAAGTTGACGGACTACCCCGCCTTTGAGTAGGTTTGAGTGTTACAGACTCATAGGCTCGTGTCCATCATGAACTTCTTATCATCTGATATCTGGTCATCAAACATCATAAAATCACCATTGCGAACATCTTCCCAATCATCCCAAGTAGATTCTTGAGAGAATCCAAACTTAGGCCAGCATGTCACGGTAAAAAGAGCATTTGCTACCATTGTCCATGGTCGTCTTCTGGGCAGTGTCATCAATGTCACCAGAAAACCATCCTTTAAGTCCTTGTCTTCACTAGCCTCCTCATTTGTAGGGTTTCAATTCCTCTCTTTTCTTCTTTTCTTTGTTCGTTTCAAGATTTCCCTCTCACTGTTATTAAAAAGGTATGCAACAAGCATAATAAAATACGATACTACAAAAAAAAAAAACCAAAAGTGCAATTAATCAGAAAATGGAAAAAAAGTACCAGAATAAGAAAAACAAGTAAGATATTGTATTACCAATCACGTACAATTAAAATTAAATCAATCGAGATAATGTAAAATCTCTAATCTTAAGATATGTATTACTTGTTTATAAGTGTACTCGACAGATTTTACAACATATCTCTCAAGTCTCTTCAATCTTATTGCAAATTGATAGCATGTTAAATTGCAACAACAAGGAACCAAAAAGGTGTTAGCAATTTGTCTCAGTTGAAGATGGCTGAACTATAATAGGAAGGCAAGAGAAATTCAAAAAAGAAAAAAAAAAAAAAACAAGAAAAACGAAACCTTTCAAAATTGTTTTAGGATAGTTTAGAAAACAAACAACCGTTTGTCTTAATCCAGACGACGTTTGAAAATTATATTTGTTGATAGTCTCCTTGGATGATATTGACAGGGTTTGAAATGTCTGGCAGGAGTGAAATCTGAAATAAAGAAAAGAAGTTATAAGGGTATCGGAGTTAGGACTCGAAACACACTTCGATGCCTAAGTTAGCTTAAAGGTTTTGCATAGAGGAAATGAGAGAATGGCAAAGGATAAAAAATAAAGAGGAGGGTTTTTTCATGGTCCCTTACCTAAAGGCTTTGTAACCCCTTTTATAGTTGAGCTTTTGACATGCCTTTTAACTTTGTCTAACCGTCAGTATATTAAAGTTAATGGTTGTCAGGTCAGTAGTCTTTCAGCTGTATTTATCAAGATATGTTGGTGGCTAGTACTAGACAAGAGGAGTAAGATTTGGGATGTGTTTCTCAGAGACATCTAATCAGAGATATTTTTTCAAAAATGTTTGTCGAGAGAGTTTGTCATATTCGGGGAGCACCTTAAGCGTCTGGAGATTTAAGTGATTAGCTGAGTGCAGCGTTAGTGTTTGGTTATTACTGTGGCAAACAGATGAGGTCATTTAGGCAACTCGCTTATTAGGGGGTAAGGTCATTTAGGCAACTCGCTTATTAAGGGGCAAGGTTATTTAAGCAACCCACTTATTCAGGGTATAGTAATAATTAAAAAAAAAATAATTTAGATAAACAAGCCTTAACTAGACATTAGTTGATTTGGGCTCAAAAAATTATTAAAAGTTTAGGGTTAGCTCACATCACCTTTAATCCTAGCTCAAGCATAGGCTTAGCTCGACTTAGTGCACATGTGTGGTGACTTAGGCTTGTGTAGGTCTTAACCTTCACACAAAAACTTGGGTTCTACTAATTAAGGCCCAACCTCACCTTGAAATTTAAGGGGCATTTTGTGCTTTCTTATGTAAAGGTTCTAATGGAATTTGATTGCCACTAAAGTGATTGCTTGAGAAAGTAATATTATAATGTTTGATATACATGAGAAAGTATAAGATAAATCTTAAAAATGTTTACATTGATATATTTATTCATTAATACTTTATTAGGAATGTGGTAATAATTTTTGAAGTTACATTTAAAAAAATGCAAAATTTATAATTTTTAATATTTTTCAATGTACATGATTTTATAGTTAGTAAAAAAAATTGTGTATGAAACAATTTAGCTGCCAATCTTTAAATATGAAAAAGGGTAAACTTTTTTTTTTTTTAACTTTCCAACAACGTGGAAAAGTTATTTTTGGGAATCACATTTCTATGATAATTGAAAAGTAATTTTCATAAGAAAGTTACATTCCTAAAATAGTACACAATTTATGGCACGCCAAATATCAAAATTTAATTAGTGAGAATTTAATTCTCAAAAAATGTGAAATTTCCATCTTGCCAAAGGCTTATATATCACATGCATAAGCTTATAAATTTCCTACGTAGGATTCCACCACCCATGGTCATCAATGATAATCAGTTTTCTTCTTTTTCAAATGGATACTTTTGAGATCAACTCCTTATTCTCCATGAATATTAGCAATATTCTCATGCATCGTGTATCTACGTAAAACACTATATAAATATCATATGATAACTTTTATGTATATTTTGTATTTATATATTCTTAAAAATTCATTGATATCACGTACTCGTAAGATTAAAAAAACTGTAAAAATAAAGTTTTTCAATCAGAGTAATTTAATTAAAAATTATCATTAATTACAGTAATTTAATAATTAAAAAAAAGAAATTTTTGATAAATTCTAATAGTTAAACTCACTCACAATTTGCATTAGCATTTATTATTTATTTGGCCAAAAGCATTCACTTTTTTCACCAATCTCTATCACGTAGACGAGGGATGCATGTGGGAAAATGGTGGCCTTGGGCCCCAAAGCTTTTTGGTTTCATTAGTAATCATTACATTAATAAGATATTTTTTTAAAAAAAATGAATTTGGTGAATTTGACTTTTGAAATTCATCAATAATATATAATAATAGGAGTGCATTAAATTAAAATTAGAAACTTCAGGCATCCTAACAATTAAAAGTGGAAAAGGGAGGGCAACTCTATCATATATTGTTAACTTCTATCATTTAATTTTTACAAGAAAATTTATTTTTAGAAAAATGAATTTGATGAATTTAACTTTTAAAATTCATCAATAATATATAATAATGAGAGTTCATTAAATTACAATTAGAAACTTTAGGCATCCTAACAATTAAAAGTGGAAAAAGGAGAGCAACACTATCGTATATTGTTAAATTCAATCTTTTAATTTTTATGGCATATTCATTATTTCTTTTCTCATATTCTATGTATTAACCCATAACAGTATGGTTGGGGATGAGATGAAGTTAATTTATCAGATATCATTTTTAGAATATACAAATTTGAAGCAATTACCAAGTTTATTATTAGAACTCAATTTAGGCTTTACATATAGAATTACTAGTTTTGGACACAAAACAAAAATATGAAATAAATATAACATGTTTACCAGATATAAAAACAACATAATAAATTTGATAAAATAAATTTAAACACGATTAACATAACACATTTAATATGTGCATATTTATGTTTAAGATTTTGAAATATTGAATAATTTATGTTGTATTTATATCTATATAGCTGATACAAAAAAACACAAAATATGACATACATACATATATACATACATATATGAATTATAAATTTGTTTATAAGTCGAGTAACCCGCTCAGTTGATAGGCCTGGCTCATATTAGATCAAGCCTAAGTTTACATTTTCTTAATTTAAATTGAGTTAGTCAAAATTACTATTTAATTATTATTATTTAAATTTAATTATTACTATTAATCTAAAAATATATTTTTAAATTTTTTTAATATTATTTGATTAGTAAAATGGGTTTTCAAACTTAACCCATATCTAAAACCCAACTCAAAATTAAACAAAAAATTTTTAAATTACAGCTCGATCAATACTCGTCAATTCACCATTGTTAAATTGTTAAGCTCTACTTATAGAGTATATTATTTTTTTTATTTTCAAGTATAACATTTTTCCTTTTCAGTAACTTAAATTGTGAATATATTTCACATAAATTTTAACACGTGTACCGTACGTTTACTTACATGGCCAAGAAAATATTGTGCTTTATGAAAAGTTGTACACTAGTAGCCCATTTTGGCTGCCGCTCCCCAAAAAAGAAATTGATAGGACGTTGCGTCTAGAGATCGTGGAGACCACCATGACCTACGTTATGATTATATAAATATTATATATATAAAATTAAAAAATATAATATAAATATTTTTTTAAAATTTATATAATATAAATTATTAATAAATTAAAATTGATATAAATATAAAATATTTTAAACACGATTATAACATCATAAAATATATGAATACGATTCAAATACACGAATTATTAAATTTACTACGTTTAAAGAAATCTATAGCATAGCAATTAAAATTTAATAATAATTTATTAATTTAAACTAACAATCATGTTTTCTACTAATCATAAATTATTTATTATCATACAAAAAAATTCTTATTACATAATTTATTTATGAAATCGTCCATTGAATTGAAAATCAATATCCTCAATGAATAAGGTACATAAATTTATTTACGGAGTGACCCGTTTAAGATCGTGTAGTCCGTTAGGTCAATAGGTCCAGTTTGAATTGAATTAGGTTTGAACATAAGTTTGCGTGATTTGTGACATTTCAATCTAAATCTCTAATTAATTTATAAAAATATTTTTATTAAATTTAATTATAAAAGATATAAATATAAATATATATTTTTAATATTTTAATATTTTTAATAGTAAAATAGATTTAAGGGCCGGATGTGAGTAAAGAACTAAAAAATTTCGAGTTGTGGCTCAACCCATAACACCTTTATCGATTAGGCCTTGAACGTATTTTCCTAAGTCTTAAATTGATTCAATTCAAAATATTATTTAATTAATAAAATTTTTATTTTAAAATATATTTAAAAATATTAAAAATTCGGGTCTGTTGGGCTAATGGGTCAAATCTTGGTTAAAAATTTTCAAGAACTAATTGATCTTTTATCTGACCCGGCCCTCGCCTCCGTACAGACTTAGATCGCTTAAATTCAACCATTTTATTAAAATAAAACGGCAGAAAATGAAAAATGATACGAATAAATTGGACTGCATTTAATTGATGCTATCGTATGTTGCCCTTATTTTTCCCCCATATATTGAAATATAAAAATTACGAAGGAAAATGAAAACAAAACGCATGAATCAATGTTACGTAACCTTAGTTTTTCACACATAAAGAAATGGAGAAAAAGGAAAGATTGGCACAGCTGACTCGTAAACGGTGATTACATAATGATCTAAACAAATATATACATACATATATATATATATATAAATAAACAACTGCTTTCAATTTAGTCCAAGAAATCTGTAGGTTTGAATGATTTGATCAAGTCATGATCAAATTATTTAGTTTTTTTTTTGTCTTCAGTTACGCGTTCTCAAAGTCAAAAGCCACCAATTTGTCCCTTCTACGCTGCTTATTTTCCTCTGCAACTTTCCTTCATTTCTTCGTCATTTTTTTTGAACAGAATAAGTAAATAAATAAACAAAGAAAAGGACTGTCAAGTTCATCGAAAACCCTTCCTATTTATATTCAAACCCTTCATTCACATTTATGTAATGCATTTGGTTCTTTCCAAAACAATAAATATCTTGAGAAGCTAAAACATTCAAGCAGCTCAAACTGGTCATCAAGCATTCATTCAATCAGGATAACATATTCTTTAGCAGCTGAAGAAGTTTTCTTTTCTGATTTTCAAAAAAGGGTTGAGAAGTTTTTTGAAGTTGGTAATTAAAAGCAAAAATGGCTGGAGGAAGTGAAGGAAGATCTTTGGAGGAAACACCAACATGGGCTGTTGCTACTGTTTGTTTTGTTTTGGTTTTGATTTCAATAATCATTGAACATATTATCCATATGATAGGAAAGGTATAATCTATAATTTCTTTTCTTTTTTCTTTTTTTTAACTTTCTTTCTTAAGTTGATTTTCAACTGCTGTTATAATTAATCATTTCTTTGCATCTTTTTTTACAGTGGTTAAAGAAGAAACATAAACGAGCACTTTATGAAGCTCTGGAGAAGATAAAGTCAGGTAACTAAAATTAACCCAGCAGATATCAAATTATCATTCATTTTTAGACACTAATTGTTGAACTTTAAACTTTAAGATAAAAGCTAATTATCTTTTTTATTTTTATTTTTATTTTTGTGGTGGTAGAGCTTATGTTGCTGGGATTTATATCCTTGCTCCTAACGGTAGGACAAGGTTCAATATCAGACATATGTATATCGGAGGAAGTTGCAGATACTTGGCATCCATGCAAGAAGAAACAAGAGGAGAACTTGAATGAAGCTGATCCAGAAACCACAGATGAAGAACATCGCCGGAGACTTCTGATGATACCTAATTCCGGTGGCTTTTTCCGGCGTTCATTGGCTGGAGAGTCCCAGGACAAATGCGCAGATCAGGTATGTATATATGTGTGATTGTGTGTATATATATACGATGAGAGATTTACTTATATAAATTTAAATTAATTTTACATAGTTTCATAAATTTTTATAAGAGAAATACTTTAGCAAACATATCATTAAATTTAATAATATAATTATACTTTTTGTACATATAAAATTTCGAATCGATATGATATTTTTATCGTATCGATCAAAATATTATCTTTCGTCAATATATATTTAACAATCGAAAATTTTTTATATTAAATAAATAATTAAACATTTTTAATCTATTTAAAACTTAACATGAATGATCTAAAAACAAATAAATCAAAAAAAGTCTACGTCATAAAATCACATGATTTGATAAATTAATAACATTTCTTGGTGTATATATTGGGGTTTTTCATTTTACCTTTATTCAACGAATAATCAACGATATTTCATGTTGAGATTCCCCTTTTTTGGTTATCTTTTCAAAGTTAAATTTTCTTCCATTTTACTTTTTATTTTTTCAGAGCTGGTGTCTAAGAATTATCAAAGTTTGGTCAACTACTTTATGGGATTTGAAATTTATACACCAATTAATATTAATCTACCTTCAAAACCCTTGATAAACTACCACCTAAATATTTTAGTCTTTAAAAATTAATAAAGAAAAAGTTTTATAATTAAATAATCTTTAATTAATATATGCAAACACCGACTAGTCGGATTAGGACATGTATAATGTATCAGTTAACGCATAATTAATGATATTTAATAGCTTAATATATGCTAAATATAAACGTATACATATATTGCAGGGTAAGGTATCGTTTATTTCCGAAGATGCTATCCACCAACTCCATTATTTCATCTTCGTGTTAGCTGTTTTTCATGTCCTTTACTGTATTATTACACTCGCATTGGGCAGAGCTAAGGTACATTACACTTCTATTTATACAACTCTCTATCTCTTTTTATTTTATTTTATTTTAATTAAAAAATAGATTCGAACACAGTTCTTTAAATCGAGAAATGCATGTGCATTTATTATTTGATAAATTACTCAATTATTTTTTTGATATAAAGAAGGTCAAAATATGAGTAGATACTAAAATTTGAATCTTAAACTTGTTACTTATCGTCTTTTAAGGGTTACCTATAAATCATCTAGGCTAACCCTAACATCAATATCCTTCATATATATATATATAATTTGGAATTGTTTTTTGTTGCTTGTAGATGAGAAGTTGGAAGAGGTGGGAGAAGGAAACTAGAACAATTGAATACCAGTTCTCACATGGTCAGTACAAATTATAATCAAGTAATTAAGATATAAAGAGTACATATATTATACTGAAAACGTGATCCATGCACGCATTTTAGTAGATATAATCAAGTGAATTATATAGCTTAAGGAAAAATAAATTAATAACTAAAATTTGTTACTCATTTTTTAATTTCTATAATTTTCTTTGAGAAAAAAATGGAAAAATATAAGAATTGGTGAGAGGTTTTTTTGTTAATAGTGGATTAAGTTTACAATAAACTAATCATAAATAGGATGGTAATTTTAAATGGATTGTTATTCTTTTATTTATTAAAAAGATGCATATTTAATTTACTGTTAATGAATTAAATGATATTATTTCGTTAAAAATAAAATTATTATTAATTACTTTTAAAAGTTTTTAACGAAATAATAGTATTTAATTTACTAACAATATACGAATATAACTACTACCAATACATTATATACATTTCAAACTTGCTTTGGTTATTTAGTGGAAGTGATGAGTTTTTTGAGCAGATCCGGAGCGTTTCAGATTTGCAAGGGAAACATCCTTTGGAAGAAGGCATTTGAGCTTTTGGACCAAGAACCCTGTTCTACTGTGGATTGTAAGAAAACTTTTACCACTCCCTCTTTAGGTTTTTTTTTTTTTTTTCTTTTTTTTTTTTTAAATTTGTTTTTATGGTTAAAATATTACTAAAATATATCCAAACTATTTCACTTTTAAAATAATTTTTTATACTTATATTATATTCAAATAAATTATTTTATTTTGATTTGTATCTAAATAAATTTTTATTTCAAATGAAAGATTGATTTATAATAAAAATTTATTTAAATATAAATTAAATATTAACAACTTATTTGGATACAAATAAAATGTACAAGAGTTTATTTGTTGCAAAATTAAAAGTTAAAGGGAATAAAGGTATAAAAACAAATAAATTGGTAAACTTCAGAAGTTATTATTATTATTATTATTATTATTATTATTTTAACTTATTTTTTTCTTTTGGTAAAAAACTTCTCATTGCTAGCTAAAAGTACTATTCCAAAATAGCAAGTTTCCCACTTATATTTTTTTCCCTTATATATATATATATGAAGAATTTAAAGACTTGATTTATAGGACATATATATATTTCTTTTAATTTTAAATTCAAATTTGAGAAAAAAAAATTTTTTTTTCCATTAAAATCCTTAATAAGAGCTTATTCATTCTCGTATTCGTTTTCTAACTATAACACATGAACATTAATGGTGATCTAACTGAGCAAACAACTTAATTTTTTTTTTTTTTAGCTTCCAAATTATTTGAGCAAATAATGCCAAAACTATTTGAATAAAAAAAATACTCAATTCAATTAAAAATATATGACAATCTCTTAACCTCAATTATAAAATTAAATATTTTATTTGTTATAGAAATTAAATTTTAATTTATCAATCTTATACCGACATATAGTATAAGATAATGGTCGCCAACCACCTTTATAAAGAAGGACCACAGCCAATTCAATTATGGCCAACAAAGACTCGTGTGAAATTACTACTTTTTGAATTGACTTCCCACACTTTTTTTTCCATTTTTATTAATCAATTCTTTAATCTTATTTACCATAAATTATATATATGTTCAATTATAAAAGAAAATATTATAATTTTACTTCAACATGTTCTAGATTTGACAAAGTCACATATTGTGGATGGAAAATTCAATTGAAAAAAACATGGTTTTCGAAGACATATAACCTAAATGCAAAATTGTTTGTATTCACACTAATTTGTATTTGTCACTTTGTATTTTCTTCTTTTTTCAGGTTTGTTTCTTTAGACAATTTGTTAGGTCAGTCCCTAAAGTTGATTACTTGACCCTCCGACATGGATTTATAATGGTACCCAATTCCTTCTTCTTCTTCTTCTTCTTTTTCCCTTCTCTTTCTTGTATACATTATTTGCCATTTCATTTTTATAGAACCCTACTCTTTTCCATTTTGATTTTCTGAAAATTTCCACTAATTATAAGCAATATCTTCGAATTAATTTATTTATTTTTTCCCACAGGCACACTTGGCACCCCAAAGCCAAACCAAGTTTGATTTTCAAAAATACATAAATAGATCATTGGAAGAAGATTTCAATGTTGTTGTTGGCATCAGGTAATTAATTTCAGGACTCCTTTTTGATTTCCCCCATTTTTATTAATCTCTCTGTATTGTAATTCTTATACATTTTCCAATTTTTTTCTGTCTTTTTGCTTGCAAAATTTACAATATTATAAGTTGACACAAATTTTCAATCGATTTTCCAGTCCTCCAATATGGTTTTTAGCTGTTCTCTTCTTACTCTTCAACACTCATGGTAAGTAGATTATCCTTTTATTTTTGTTATTTTATATAAAAATTCGTAACTTAAAAATAAAAAAAAATTTAAATATTAAAATTTAAATAAAAATTTATTAAATATCATCTTGTTGTACGAACTAATTAAATTAAACCTTAAATTCATTTTTTCTATTTTTTTATTTTAGATAAATATTTTATCGAATGATACAACGTGGAGAATATTAATTTAATTAATTATTTATTAATTTTATGGTACAGGATGGTATTCTTATCTGTGGCTGCCATTTATCCCTTTGATTGTAAGCAGAATTATCTTCTTGTTGTATACATAATTTACTCATTAAATTAAAATTGTGATCAATTATTGAGTGAATGAGATTAACGGTTGTGATTTGGGGAAAACCTTGCAGGTCATCCTGCTAGTTGGGACGAAGCTACAGGTGATAATAACGAAAATGGGGCTAAGAATTCAGGAGAGAGGAGAGGTAGTGAAAGGGGTGCCCGTCGTTGAGCCCGGCGACGACCTTTTCTGGTTCAACCGCCCCAGACTCATTCTCTTTCTTATCAACTTCGTTCTTTTCCAGGTATATAT
>JBBYHK010000014.1:6558897-6592506 GCA_038382065.1 Adansonia grandidieri | reverse complement strand
AAAAAATTAATTAATTAAAATTTTAAATTGGATAAAAAATAAGCAAACGTAAGTTTTTATTGTTTTATAATTTAATTTTTTATCTATTTCATGACTAAATTTATATTATTATTATTATTATTTCATTGGTAAACGCCAATTTGAACAATAGATAAATCAAAATAAATTATTTTTAATTTATTTAATTTAAATTTATTTAGAAAAAAAATTGTAAAATCATTTTTAAATCAAACTTAATGAAAAATATGAAAAAAATACAAAAAAAAAAAGCAAGGGAAAAAAAACAATTATGTCCACTGCAATTTAATATCTTCACTCATGGCGTAGAAAAAAAAAAAAAAAAGGTAAAGATGGAAAACAGCCCCCCAAAAGGCTGAAAAGTTTCCAAAATTACCTTTTTGAAAACATAAAAACTAAAAATAAATAAATAAATAAATAAATCGTTCTCTGTTCTATTTTTGCCCAAACGCTTCGCCTATCCCTTTTTCTCAATTCAACCCCAAAAGCAAAGCAAAAAAAAAAAAAAAAAGAAAAAAAAAAGCATAGGGAATTTGAATTTCTGATTTCTCTGATTCGTGTTTTGATTTGGGGAAAAAAAAAAAAGCGAAATCGTTGCTGGGGATTTCACGATTTAAATTCCTTTTAGGGTTCATTTATTTATTTATTTGTTTATTTCAGACGGCTTTTTGAAATTTGATTTTCGTTTCTCCTTATAACCGCTACGGAGGCATCTTCTTCGTAGTGGTTCATCTTTTTCCAAAATAAATCAAATTGAAATTTAGGTTATTTAATTTATTTATTTGTTGTGGGGGGGGGGACAAGGTCAAAGTTAAATACTGGAGGTTTAGCGATGTTGGTTGACAATCGTACTGGGTTCAATATTGAAAGTTGTTCTTCTCATTTGGCTGAATGGCATCCTTTGGAATAGCTAATTTGATTAGGGCTTCAAGCCCTCTTTTATTTATCCCTTCTTCCTTTTTTTAAAATCAGGTATTTTTAATTTAAATTATATTTTAGTTTTCCATTTGATTGTTGCTGTTATTGCTTTTTGCTATTTTGAATTGTACGAATCAAAATTATACCCTTTCCGAGTATTATTTTTATATCGAATGCGATTTTCCTTTTTAATTTGTACGTTTTATGTACTCTTGTTTTCTAGCAACCTTTTAAGAAGTAAAAAAGCCAATGCTACCAATAATAAGAATCAAATAGAGCCTAGGTTGAAATGTGATATTAGATGTGTTTATCTCAGTTCTAATGCTTATTTCATGAAATACACACACAAAAGAGCAAGCAGCAATGTATTTTAAGGATTAAAATTGAAAATTTGCGCTTTTCTAATTGAAAAATTGGATAAATTTAGCAATAATGAATGCCTACTGCTAATTAGTCATTTGCCCATTTTAATCAAATACAGTATATCTTTTTAACAATATTCAATGAAATAAAAAAAAAAAAGAGAACTAGTAAAATTAGCAACTTAATGGAGCACAAGTTTATATGTAGTATGTATGTTTATTAAGTTTGTTTTAATATTAATCTGAAATTTCTATGGGCAATTTAGTGACAGGTGGTCTGTTGATCTAAGCTTATGCTCTTTGCAGGTTCAAGATTTGTTGTTCATTTTGTAATTTGCTACTTTCAAGGTTTCAAGCGTTCGAATGTTAAGTAAGAGCTTTTCATTTGCTGGAGCAATGGGATGCTGTGGTTGCTTTGGCTTCACAACAAAGCCCAAACCATCCACTAGGCCTAGTTGCAGGTCAAACTTTCAAGCGTCCCAGGAGTTTTTGTTAGATGAAGAAATAGAAGAAGAAGATGATGATTTTTCACATAATTGTGACTTCACCAGCACTGCTCATGGAGATGAGGCTGAGTCTCTAAGCCGTGCCAAGCGTTCTGAAGAGATCTTGAGGTTCAAACTCAACAATGGGTTGATTTGCAGGCAATTTCCTGTCAAGGAAACCAACAAGATTATTCGCTCAGAGGTAAGTGTTGAGATGGGTTACTTTACATCCATTGTCACTGAAATATCATCTATGTTAACATTGTTGTCTTGTAGATGTGTTTCAGCGTATGAGACATTCTTTCTGCTTCTTATTCTTTAATTATACCAGTAATCTTCATTTCATTGTGTCTTTCACTTATGCTTATTAAGTTATGAAATCTTGACTTATTTTCAGGATGAAAATGGGAATAAGATGATTAATGAGTATGTGCGGGAATGCAAGATTGGTTCTGGTAGCTATGGAAAAGTGGTGAGGATATAGTTGAAAGACATTGTGTTGCATAATTCGCATAAGGATTCAAATTTTATCTATTTGATTTGCTTCTGTGGTAGGTTCTATACCGAAACAGTGTTGATGGGAAACACTACGCTATTAAGGTTGGTAGCTTGTTTCAGTAGAGAAGTGTTTTCTTTGAGGGTAAAATGGCCGTAACAACTGAGAGGGAATGTTTCCAGGCAATTTAATTACATTTATTTGTTTATTAGCACAGTTGAGCATTTAGAATAGAGAAGCATTTGTTTCATTATGTTCTTATAATTTATATTTTATTTGGTGTTTTCTGGATCTGTTACAATTTATGCCAAATTAAGGTTTTACCTCGCAATCATGAGTTTTTTTTTTTTATATTGAATTACAGGCCTTTCATAAGTCTCATTTATTAAAGTTGCGGGTTGCTCCATCAGAGACTGCAATGACTGATGTTCTTCGCGAGGTATTGGCTTTATATTTTGTATTCCTTATTTCCTGATATAACCACTCATATTTGTGCTGAATCAGACTCTGCATGTTTCGAGATTCAAAGAGTTCTAGTTACCTTAGAGCAAAAGTGTTCTTATTACCTTAAAGCTTACCATAGAGCCATGTGAAGTTTATTATTATTTTATATCTTCTGTTTAATTTAGAGTAGTTGTTTTGGCTCCTTTTGGCAATTTTCATTTTCAATTTTTAATAAAAAATTTTTAATTTGGGGCTTGGTTTTGTAGTACTTCAGTTCATGGATTACAATATTAGATTCTCCTTAATCAAGCTGCACTTTCATCCACTGTCACACTCATTTTTTACTTGATGAAAAATGTAATTTGCCCCCACCAAATTCCCCCTTCTTTAGGTCGTTTCTAGGAGATTTTCTCATCTTCTCATCTCTCAGCTCTTTGTCTCTTGCACCAACCCCACCTCGCCCCCCTCCGCCCCAAAAAAAAAAAAAAATCTCCAATGGAAAATTTCTTCCTTGTCTGCTCACTGGCAATACCGACACATAGAATGCTAATGACATTTTCTATTTATGTTTTCTTTGATGCTGGTTAGCCAGAATGAGAATGATCACAATCTTTTGAAGATTCTGAAACTTGGTCATAGGATAGCTGTAAGGAGTAAGGACTAATTAAACTTTTAATTCAATCTTTAAGGATAGAACTTGCGATTTGTTCTATTTCATTTGTGTAGCGCAAAACTTGAATTTTTTGGGGTAGAATTTTGGCGTAGATGTGTTGCTTTAGTATTCCATTAGCACTAATTTAACTTCCTCAGCATGGAGTATTAAGAAGAAAAAAAAAGTTAAGACAAAAATGGAGGAATAAAACTGCTCAGAGTGGGAGAAATACGGAGTTATTGTCCTGTTTGTCTGTGGTCCCTGCATTGGTGAGAGCTCATCAATTATACCCTTGATTTGTTCTTTATTCTTGCCCTTGTCTAATTTGTTTCTTTCTTTTTCATATTTAAATGCTGTTATCCTTCTGCGGTCCTTTTCTTTTAAATAAATTGGAAGGAACTCAGTCTCCAACTCTTTTGTTTTCTTTTATGTAACTCTATCTCTAGTTGAGCAAAGGACTGAGGTGATAGCTGGTTTAATATGTTGGCACTGGTATTTTGCCATCCGCTATGAGGAGGAAAAAAAAAAAGAGAAGAGAGAGAATTGTAACATTATTTGCTTAAATTCCTTGAAGAAAAGAGTAATGATGGAAGAATTTCAAGGAGTCTAGGTTCATGTGGAGAGAGCTGCCTTAATAGTCTACTGTATGTGAAGTACATTTTTTTGTTTTTGGATGAGTGGCCATATTTATCTTACCCGTTTCCCTTGCAGGTTCTAATTATGAAAATTCTGGAACATCCCAATATAGTTAATCTCATTGAGGTGATTGATGACCCAAGCACAGATCAATTTTACATGGGTATTTATGTTTGCTTTTTTATTTTTTGTTTTCTAATGAGAGATGTGCATAAAAGAGTGATTGAGTTAGCCTTATTTTTGACTGCCACTATCTTTCTTTTTGTTCAGTTCTGGAATATGTGGAAGGCAAATGGGTTTGCGAGGATTCTGGTCCTCCAGGAGGCATTGGAGAAGATACTGCTAGGAAGTATGTACGGGATATAGTATCTGGGCTTATGTACCTCCACGCTCATGTATGATTTCTAAACCAACTTTTGTGCATCATTTCATTTCTTCTTTCATTTTTTTTTTTTAATTAAGATTTTCAGTCCTCTATCAAGGTTGTGTGTTTTGTTTGTGTGTGATATGTCCTGCTAAATGCTTGTTTAGATAAACATGATAAAGTTTATCTCTGAACATCTGTAGAGAAGATTATTATTGTTTATTTTCTCGTTTGCTTTTGTTCCTTGTTTGCTCATGTTTGTGTAAAAGCAAACACAATACTTAAAGTTGTCAGTTTAAAGCAACAACCCTGAAGAAGACAGTTGGCTAGTTGTCATATCCAAGTCCATGCATGTTTAAAGCAAAATGTAGCTTACAGCATGTCCATGTGTGTTTGATACCGTGTTTTTGATGTTTTGATGAGGAAATTTATTGATCCATAAAATCTTCTAATTTTCTGTGTGGTCTGGAATTTGCTTTCCTAGAATTTTGTTTCTTTATCTTGTTACGACTGGTGGTATGGAAAACTTGCACATGCATGTTTATTTTACTTTTTATATGGAGTATCTTGTTTCCTGTGGTAGACAATAAAATCATCTGTTAATCTTTAACTTCCTACTTTTCTGTGCTCACTTGGGCCTTTTCTTGTAAAAACAGAATATTGTGCATGGCGATATAAAACCTGATAATTTGTTGATTACTAGTGCGGGTACAGTGAAGATAGGAGATTTTAGTGTCAGCCAGGTGTTTGAGGTAATGATACTATTTCACTCATAAATTTCCTCAACAATATCTAGCTCTCTCTCTCTCTCTCGCTCTCTGTGTGAGCCTAGACCTGGCAATTCATGTATTTTTTGTCATGTTGTACTTGTGTTTAAGATATTTTATATTTATATAGATTTTGATAAGTTAATAATTTGTATTATGGAGATTTTGAGACTATATTCGTGTCGTATCATGTATTTAGTACTTTATACGTGTCAAATTTGTGTAATCGTGTCTAAAATTGTCCGGTCAAGATGAGCCACTTTTTTATCTTGTACTGTTTTGCTATTTATTATTTCAAATATAGTATGATCTAACCTACATATTTTGGGAATAGGCTCTTTTTCTTAGACATGAGCTAGTGCAGAAGGGTCATTGACATATACTTGATAAGCTACATGCAATTGTTTTTATAAGTTTAGTGCGTAAAAAATTCATCTGGCTGATGCACGTTTGAAAAGATTTCGTTGAAATTTTTAAAAGAACTTCATCCTTGTTAGTTATTCCGTTGGGAAGTAAGTTTTTGTATTTACTGTTTTCAACAAAAATTTTTTTAGGACGACAATGATGAGCTTCGTCGTTCTCCTGGGACTCCTGTTTTTACTGCACCTGAGTGCTGTCTGGGTCAGTTATCCTTCTGTTAGCTTTTACCATGCTCTAGCTTTTTTTGTTGTTGAGAACATAGTATATGTTTGTTTTGACCACGCATGAACTTGATCAACAGGTTTAACATATCAAGGAAAAGCTGCAGACACATGGGCCTTAGGAGTTACGTTGTACTGTATGGTACTTGGAATATATCCATTTCTTGGTGAAACGCTACAGGATACATATGACAAGGTATGGAAATTGCATTTTCTCTGTCTTTTGCGTAATTACTCAGGCATGCCTGTTGCACGCATTCTCTCTCGTTGCTCTTTTTGTCCTCTCTTCCACAGCTAACAACAACATTGCTTATTTTCTTTGTGCAGATTGTTAATAACCCTTTAATTCTTCCAAATGACATGAACCCTGAGTTGAGGAACTTGCTCGAAGGAATTCTTTGCAAAGGTTAGTGAAAATTATTCTTTCTGAGCTCTGGGTCCTTTATACCTGAAACTAATGTCATCAATTGCCGCACCATCTATATATTTCTCACATTGGCTGTGCTATTCTTGGCGGCTGGGAAAATGTATACATTTTTTTCAGACCCAAAACAGCGGATGACTTTGAATGATGTAGCAGAGCATTCCTGGGTTATTGGAGAAGACGGACCAATCCCCCAGTACTCGTGTTGGTGTAAGCGTAACAGCTACCTGAGGGAAGAATCTAATGCGAGAAGTGGTACTCACTTGACAGAAACTGACTAAATTATCTTCTGGTTTTGATAATTTACTGTACAGTAAAGAAATAAACCCTAGGACCTTTCTTTTTGCCCCTTTATTCCCTTCTAATTTATGAACCAGAGGCACATATGATAGCTAAGACTGGAAGCAAAACTTTCTCGGATTCATAAGATATGCTAGGTTCATTTTGTGCCACGAGTGAATTTGTGAGATTTGTTAATCTTAGCTTTCACAGGCCCCTTGGGTGCTTCAGTTTGCAAAGGTTTACCAGAACCTTTACCGAAAGGAGGAAATCACGATAATGGCAGTCACCCAGCTGGGGGGGGGTATGTTATGATATTTTCGGTTTATCCACATTTGCTATGACGACATTTTGATGAAAATTACAAACTGTTTCCCTTTGGTTTCTCAGCTGTTGACAAACTGTCTTAAGCATCCTGTCCTTGGTTTTGCATTTTTGTTATCTTTAAAGAATGTTTGATGGTTTTTGTTACTTTTGCTTTTAAGGATGGCAAAAACTATGATATTATTATTTTTATATGAAAGTACTATTTGCAATTTTATTTTTCTTTTTGAGTATTTGCTCTTTTTTAATCAAATTCAGTTTGAGTGATTTGACCTAAGGAGGGAAATCGGATTCTAGTATCTTGGGTTGAAAATTCTCGTCATGACACGGGGGTGGTAACCCATTTTGGTGGCGGAACTCCTCGTCTAGAAAATGAGAATAGAAAAGAAAGGGAAAGAGGAAGAAGATAGAAAGAAAAAAGAATATTTTTGTTTTAAAAAGTATTGTTTTTATTTAAAAATAATAATGCAAATATTTTTATTGTGAATATACGTGGTAGTCAGTGTGTAATGCTATGTTTATTATAAAAATTTAAAAGTTAATGATGTGGCAAAAAATTATCACAAGTTATTAAATTATTAGTCAATATCCGCATCATTAATTACAACAGTGTTAAATCTGAACATCACATTAATTAACAGATTACAATATATACGTCACACTGCACAGTTTTAAATTACATGTCACATTAAATATATACCATAAGTTAGGGTTAAAGAAATAAAAATGAAAATAGAAAAGAAATGGTAATTAATTATATTTTACAGCAAAGAGCAGAATAAGATTAAAATGAGAGAGATTTTGAGTTTATCAATAACAGTAATTTGAATGATTCAGTTGAGCATTTGTCCGTAATGCACTTGACTTAAGCTTCTTGTTCTAATTGCCCTCGTAAATCTAAAGCTTTTACCATCATCTGAGAAAGAAGTTCCAAAACTTTGGCATCTCCAAAGGTTTAATGAGAAAGATCTACTTTTCCTCTGACTTTCAACGTAAACTTCTTCTTCATAGCGACTTTCATGTTCCATTGTCTTAACACATTTGTCTGCAAATTTTGATTTTGATGGACGATTATCTTCGTGTAAACTGATTGTTTGGCTTTCCATAATGTCTTCAAGAGTAGAAACCACCTGAAATCAAGATAATAGGTGTCAAGAATTTATAACAAAAGCACTAGCATTTGATTCGATTATAAGCGCATTATATAGTTTTGTTTAAATTCCCGAAGCTTAGTTTAGTTGGTTTATAGATCCACTCTTAAAAGATAACATCCAATGGGTTTAAAGTTTGACCAACTTTGAGCTTTCTTGGTTTATGAACCCACCCTTAAGAGATAGCATTCAACGGGTTTGAAGTTTGATCAACTCTAGCTTTCTTTGTGTGCGTGCATATATATATATATATATATATATATATATATATATATATATCAAAATAATCTGTGACAAACTGCTAAGATAAGTGTAATCTAGCTGATTATTTTCAATATTTGTGATCTTTCAGTTCAATATTGCTTTTTATAGTTTCTTGGAATGGCATGACATTTTACCTTATCCATGGGTAATCTGTTCCTGGGATTTTTGCTTAGACATTCTTGCGCCAGTTAGGTCATCCTGTAGAGCTGGAAGACATCATGGGAATAAGCAATTCTAGGATCAACTAGCTCTAAATAACTCCTTCGTTTAGGAAGTATTCATGCCTGTAGAAAATTAGAAAAAAGAATGTATTAAACAAACAGATAAGCAAGAAAGAAACCCCAAACCCTTTGCTACTAAAGAAGCAAGAAAGTTCAATAAAACAGACAAGTTTTCTAGTTACCAGATCAGGCAATCCGTGTATACTAATCGTGTTTCATGTTTTCCTTTTTGTATCAACTGTGTAAACATGAATATAAGCTAAATGATTAAATATACCAAAATCTTAAACACAAATACGATAGATGACGGTGTTTTGCATATTACCCATGTCAAAAAACCTTGTTGCCCCCGTTCCTTGTCCATGTCCCTCTGCCCTGCAATCAGCTCAAGTAGAACAACACCAAAAGAGTAAACATCTATTTGAGTAGAAACTATCCCATTCTCAACATGTTCTGGAGCTAAATACTTAGATGTCTGAATATTCATCTGCCTCAAGCACTGATCAGTGCGCATCGTTGCTAGCCCAAAATCGCCAAGCTAACAAAAAACATATTTTGCAACATTTGAACATGAACTTTCAGATTAGTATATATTAAGTTTAAAACATAGAATGTATTATGACATCTAGATTCCAAGTCATTTACCAGTGGTTCAAAATCATGGTTTAGAAGGATGTTACTCGATCTTATGTTTTTGTGAATGATGTTGTTTCGATGTAGATGGTTTAGACCTCTGGATGCACCAACTGCTACTTTTACCCTCTTTGTCCAACTCAATGGCATAGGTTGACATTCTGCTTCACATTGGCAACCCATTTTGTATAAATATCAGCTCTGAACCTTGTTTATAATGCCCAAGTATATACTAAAATGCTAAGTTACTGGGACTCGGGTGTGAGTGTCTGGACACAGGTATGTGTTCAACACAAGTATATGTTTAATATTTTCTAAGTTTTTCCATGTATTTGGAGGATTTTAGAAGGGTTATATCCCCATTCCCATGTCTGGATAAGCATTGGACACGGGTGTCGAACACGGATCATTAAAGAAAAATGTTTCTCCTTACTTGATAAATGTCGATCAACTGAACCATTACAGACATACTCATATACCAATGAGTTCCTTCAGCACAGCATCCCAACAGCATGACCAAGTTCTTGTGTCTAACTCTTCTGAATTTATCCATTTCTGACTTGAATTTCATTGGTTCTTCTTGAAACAATTTATTGTTTTTTGCTGATTTAATCACAACATTCAGCTTGTTTTGTAGCTGACCTCTGAAAGTAGATTCAACACCAACTTCTGATAGCTTGTTCTTCGATGAGAATCCATCTGTAGCAGCATGGAGTTCCACATATGCGAAATCTTTTCTCCAGTCAGTTTTCTTAATTATATTGTTATCACAAATGCTGCATTCTGGGTTTCCAAAAGTTTCCTCAGCTTGCAACCTGATATCTCAACCTGCAGAATTGCCGGTATGTGTAAGTTTCTGATCTTGATTTTCTTGATTAGCATCCGCTTGACCTACCATATAAGTATTAAAATTATAACTTTCGGAAAATCCCATCTTTTCGGAAAAACGTAAAAGGTAAGACAGTTGGAAACGGCAGGAAATGTGTGTCGTTAACCAAAGTTGGTTCATTTTTCTTGAAGTAGCCATGTCCAACATATTTTCAAACATAAGGATATGACATTCCAAGGACCCTCCAAATATATGAAAAGACTTAAAAAATTAAATATATTAGTTGCCCAACATTTAGACTCGAGTCCGAGTAATATAGTGTTGAAATGTGAACTAGTGAGTAATAACTAGGCAGATAAATAGTAAAGCGGTTTTATCAGAATTTCATCTTACATGGTGGGCAATGCTGAAAAGATCTTCTTCTTCCGGGGCCCCGGGCAACATATCATCATACATTACAGGAAATTTTGTTCTTGGTCCTCTCAATAGCTTGATGTTATTGTTTTTCTTCATCCTTGATATCTCACATGAAAGCTTTTCTAGAAAGATTTTCTTTTTCTTCTTCATCTTCCTGTTTCACAAAATGATCTCTTTGATTCAATAAATAACAGCGCTATCACTGCTTCTATTCAACGATCTATTTGCATTCTATTGTGTTCGACATCCATGTCCAACACGTATCTTGACATAGGTATGGGATATGATCCTCTGAGGACCCTCCAAATACCTAAAAGAAACTTGGAAAAAACTGAACACGCACGTACCAGACACATATCCGTATCTGACACTCATATTCGAATATCCGAGTAACATAGTATGTAGCTATGCCTAGAAAGAAGCTAAACCTTTGGTTTCTTGCTAATGCAAATTTTCTTATCCTGATTTGATATTTTGGCCAAACCTTTCTAGAATTACCCATGTTGGCTTCAAATTTTCTGCTGATTGGATAGCCACAACTGCTGGTAATGCTCCTGAAGCTACTTCCATCCTAAATTCAACCTGAGAGATATCAATGGTGATCTCTCATTAGCTCATTAATTTATAGATAAAAATACAATGAAAATTCACAATTAATCCAATGGAGTGATTGGTGATAGCCTTGTCATTACTTTTTTTTTTTCTCTTTCTTTTCGATGAAATGCAAGACATTGATTAACAGCATAGATACATCAATGCTTTATCTTCCTGACTTTCGAGGTTCATCATGTGGGAATACATAAAATAGAAGAGTCAAGGTTATGTTCTATGTAACTCCAACTGTTTATTTGTCTTCAAGTACCCGTACTTGTTACATATTCAAAATCTATATGGCAATATGATCCTATAAAAAAATTGAATGTACTCCTGTCTGACACTGACCTTTGAGTCCGAGTAAGATAGGTTGTGATATAATATATCATATTGTATCAGAATATATGAGAATGTTAAAGTAATAAAATATTTTATTTGAATTCTCAATGTATTTTTATATTATGGCTTTGAAATTAAACTATTCCAGGATATTCTGCTTAAATGAATACCAATACAGAAACCCTTATGACACTGGTACATACCTGCATTCCTGAAATTTGGGTATAAGTGTTGGACACGGATATGTGTCTGACAAAGATATGTTAATTTTTTTAAGATTTTCATGTGTTTGGAGAATCTTTGGAGAATCATGTAACCATACCATGTACAAACATACATCAGACATGAGAGTCACAGATAAAAACTAAAAAAAATAAAATAAAATAAAATGAAGAGTTGGTGTTACATGTATCCCAGACAAAGCTAATGGGTTTTCTTGTTTAAGCAAAAGGATATTATAAGGATCAGAAATTTGACTACCTTTCCAGCTTTGCAAAGCTTGGAAATCTCCAATATTTCAGCATTGTTCTCAAACTTGTCTTTTCTTGCTGCTTCCTTATCAACAATTCCATGATTTGCTGCAAACTTTGAACTGGAATCCACTTTCTTTCTATATCCCACTTTAAAAAAAACAGTGGAAACAAAGAAATTGAATTGCAAGAAAAAAAAATTCAATCAAACAAATTGATAAAATAAAATCTCATAAATTTTTTAATATGATGGGAAGGCTTACAAAGCTTCCATGTTCCCTTGACAGATACAGTTGTAGGATCATGAACCTGATGAAGAACTCCAAGAAGAACAAGCAAATCTCCAGGTTTAAGAACTCAACTACGAAGAACCCATTTAATGGCACTTGAACAAACTTCTTTAGATGCATCCTGGATCACCATTACCCTTTGAGCTTCCATTGCCAAATCTGTTTTTGAGGCTAATCTTTCTTTCTTTGCTATCAGAAAGTTAAAGTTACAATCCTGAAAAGTGTTCCTTTTTTCCCCATTGAAGGTACAACTCCTTTAAGACCAGAAACTAGCAAGAGTCGGGCAATGGCAGTGATTTGTTGGCATATATTCCAAAACCGAAATCAAGCAAAAATGATTCTATTGGCTGTTTTTTGGTAAAAAAAAAAAACATGATTGGATCAAATGTTTTTTTATCCAGTAATAGTCATAAAATTATTCACTGCATATTCGATGTCCCTCTTAATTCCTAAGCCCAGCATCGTTAATTATTATTGTCTTTTTGTCGTTTGTAGGCCAAGATACTAGGAATAGCTCTGATGAAAACAAGCTTTTCCCTATTCTTTCACAAAGCCATGACGTAGCTATTTAAATCAAACTAAAGACTTTCTTTCTTTTTTTTAATATGAAAAAACCAACAGCTGCGTCTTCCAATTGTACCACCATTAAAAAGCTATAATTCTCACAATTTTATGTTATTCTTTTTTCATACATTCATATCGTGTTATTTTTGTATATTGTGTCACATTTCAGAAAAGGATAAAACTTAAATCTAATCTCTTAGAAAAGAAGATCCAAAACAGCCTTCAATGACTTCCATTTCCATCTATAGTTAAATAAGCTTAAGCAATCTGCAATGTCACTTGTCTATTCACGGACAAACTTGAACCAAATCAAAACATTGAACATTATACCAGAATACCAATTTAGCAAAAAACATTCTCAAACACTTATCAGGAGAAGAAGCAGTAGCAAGCACAGGCCAAAAGAAAATATTATAAAGGAGGGAAAGCAAAGAACGAAAGGTTTGATAACATGGCCAAATATGGCACGACTCTTTAACAGCTGTTGACTAAAATGGTGTCGTCATCTAGATTTTGTTGAATGCAACAATGTCACAGCTCTGAATATGTTCGTTGCGGGGCTCTGTTGTGAGGTGCTCCTCAATAAGGTTATCAACAGAAACAAGATCGTCCACTATAGTAAGCATGATCTGTAGCTTCTTAATTCCATAACCAACAGCAACGAGCTTTGCTGCAAGTATTTCATGCAATATATATATATATATAAACATTAGTATATATACTGTAAGTGCATAATCTATGCTACTCTGACTCTTCATTTTCTCTATAGTACGAGGATACAATCCTCCAAAATATGAATAACCTCGAAAAAATTGAGTATACCCATGTTAGACATCATACCCGTATCTGACAGTCACCTCCAAGCAACATAGGTGCAGATTGTTTTGACACATTTAAGATAATAGAAATTAAAACCAAACCATACATGCTCCCCACAAAAGCCCAGGCATCTCAACAGATCGAACAGCTTCTTCCAACTTCTTCATGTCAGTCTCATCATCCCATGGTTTAACATCCAAAAGTACAGAAGACTTTCCACCTGCAAGAATAAACAAATACATCAAAAGGCTACAATAACCAAAGCAGCAAAACAATGCATCCTCCACATGAAAATGCAGATAAATTACTTGAATCAACACAAATACTTACTCTCTTTCTTCTTAGCTGACTTTTTAGAAGCTTCCCTCTCCTCCGCTACCTTCTTTTCCTCCTCTGTCTCATCACCAAATAGATCCAAGTCGTCATCATCATCATCTGCAGTAGGAGTCTGCCAGCATAAAACAGGTAAAACAATTAACTGAACAATTAAAATAGCAAAACTGAAAATCAAATGATGAATGCAGTGGCTAAATAGACTCCCCAACATTAATGTTATGAAATCAATACGCTTCAAAGCTTACTAGCCGTATTCTAAAGGAAACTACTTTTTTCTTGGGGTACATTTGACGAAGCCAGGAGACCTACTTAGTGTTCTTTAGATTACAATTCATAGCAATCAAATTATAGATTACATACATACAAGAATATAAAAAAATGATAGATTTTATTATTTTATTAAATGGTTATCTTAATTTAACTGAATATTTGGAAAAATTCCACTGCTAATCAACTAACTATTCAACCTTGGTATAAAAAAGGCATTTAACTAACTACTTGCATGTTATTGATCTATTCCATTTAGTTATATTCATCTGTAGGCTATAATATTTACCTTTAGTTTCATTTTGTTGTTTTTAACGGGGAACTGCATGATCTTCAAGTCTTGACCTTTGATAAGTATGAATTAAGCTAAAGCCAACCCTACATTACTAAGAGGCAATCAAACTAAAACTTAAAAAGAAAAGCATGAATTGGATCCAAGAAATCAACTTGAGAGACACCTCAGCTTTAGCAGATTCAGCTGCGGGAACAGCTTTGCCACCAAATCCAACGCCAACAGCTTTCCCAGGGAAACTACAAAAGACGATTAAAACAACGTAGGCTTTTCTAAGACATAATCTTCAGATTCAATAAAATCCCCAAAGACAGATCTTACCAAGAAAAAAAAAAATCATATCCTTAAAAGGGTATCATGGAAATAACAAAATAAATAAATAAAAACTTTACCTGGCAGCAAGGTGGGAAGATACAGAATTGTACCACTGGCTAACATTGGGAAAAGAATCACCAGGATTCTTCAAAACAGCAGCATAAACTTTTATGTCATCCTTCGTCAACTTATCCCTGAAAAAGAAGAAAGAAAAAAAAATGAAAAACCCATAAAGATTTCATTATTAATACTTTAAAAAAAGGTAAGAATTGAGTTTTTTTTTGGGGGGGGGGGAGATAGTAGGAAGATAAAATGAGGGTTTACCCAGAAATGTAAGATTTGCCAGAGAGGTAGTCATTAAGGGATTTAAGGCCAGACTCAGTGTGGAGATCTGAGAAAGTGATGGCCATTTTTGGGAATTTGATGAAGAAAAAAGAGAAGAGCTAAGGAGAAATCTGAGCCGGAAGGAGAAGAAAGAAAGTGAGTATGAGTGGTATATATATGTAGGAGTCATATCGCGAGGCTACTAAAACCCTAGACATTGCAAACAGACTAGTTGGCCGCCCGACCTGTTGAGGCCATCGGAATTAGATTACATTTAGATATGTATTTTTTTTAATTTAAGTTAGCTGGTTTTCAAATTATTAATTATTTATGAAAATTATTTTTATTTAAATTAAATTATAAAATAAATAAATATTAATATAATATATTTTTTGAATTGAAAATAAAAATAGCAATGGTTAGTAAAAAATTAGATATCTGATAATATTTTACATAATTAAATAATTTGTGAGCTTCGATATAAATTTATTGTCTATACTGATTTGGAATAGACTTGAATATGAATACTTAGATAGTTATTATTTAAATACATTTTGATGTTGGTTTGGATAGTATCGGATATTCAAAGCTGTTATCCAAATATTCTTTACTTATGCGGATAAGATATTCGTTTACATATTTAATTATTATTTAATTTATTTTTTAAAAAAATAATTTAATAAAATTCAGATATTTAACGAATTCAGAATCCGATATTTATTGCTCTTTAAATTAGTTGCGAATTCGGATAGTAAATTGATAATTTGGATTTGGATAAATTAAGCGAATCCAAATATTTAAAAATTACAGATATTCAATTTATTGTCATCTATAAAAAAAGTTTATCATTGAGAATAATAAAACAGATTTGTGAATTAACTCAACCTTAAAAAAAAAAATTCGGACTACAATCTTACTGGCAAGTCAATTTGCAAATGTAATGGCATATTCTCATTTAATGAAAAAATATTTTCGAACATATTTGATTTAATAAATAAATAGTAATTTTTTTTTTAAATAATTTTGCAAAATGAATTATCAACTCATTAAAAAATTAAAACAACTTATTAAACATCAAAAAGTCAATTTGCAAGTGTAATGGCATATTCCCATTTAATTAAACAATATTTTCAAAAAATATTTGATTTAATACATAAATAATAATTTTTTTTGTTAAGAAATTTTGAAAAATGAATTATTAGCTCATAAAAAAAATAAAATAACTTATCAAACATCTAAAAGAATTGATTTTGATTTGCTGAATTTCAACCTTCATCGTTAAGGATGATTAGAAATGAGCTCGTACCATGTTATGTTATTGGTCATTTCTTTTTTTCAAATTAAAATTTGCAAAAGTTTTAGAATATTTTTAAAATTTTATATTATATTATGAATTTATATACACATTAATATTAATTAAAATAAAATTGTCCATTGTGGCGATGCGCTTGGAAATTAAAATAATTATTATAAATAGGATGTTGACATCGTATCTAAAAAAATCAATGTATTGCGTATAGAGTTATTCGTGGATTACGTTACTTGCTCAAATCTAAAGGTTCGTTCAATATTTAAAAAGATTTAAATAAAAATATTAAGCTCAAAAAATGAGTTTAAACAAAAAAATAAAACTCGTTTAAAGCATAAGTCAAACCTTTGCTCTAATGTTTCACTCGAGCTCATTCTAGCCCAACCTCTTTTTCAATAAATAATATATATTATGTAATTTCTATCATATAAAAAATAAATATATAATATTATAGTACAAATATTAAAAATTGAGGTATAAAAGAATATTATTAAATTATTAAAAATTAAATTTTTAAAATTAAAAAATTAGAACAAAAAATAATATGTGCGGGTATAAATAGGCTTGAATCATCTGTTTACAAATATAAGTGTGCCTGGACTGAATTTGGACCCCATATTTCAAGCCAAGCCTAATTTTGAATAAATGTAAATAATATTAATACCATACTTAGACCCGACTTAAACTTTATCTATTCGATCCGTAAATAACTTTTGAAAGGTAAAACAATTTGGTTAATTTTAATAAAAATTAAATTAACGTTAACATTATTCAGCTTTGAAATTAATATAGTAAGTATCACACTTTAGCAGAAAAAGTTTTAATTTTTTATTATCTGTTTAACATTTTTCCTATGATAAAAACATAATTTTTGACCTAAGAAAAGTTGCTAATGACAAACAGTAATTGAGGCTAAGCCTGTTTGTTGGTTGAGTCAGTCGGATTTATGTAAGATATTATTATATTTTGTATTTATTCAAGTCTAGCCCGATTTCAAATATAAGTAAGTTTGTTATTCAAGTCGATCTATATTTATAAATGAATAGCCAAGCTCGTTTAGGTCCACTTATATTATATTTTTATTTTTTAAATATAGTTTAATTTTTAACAATAAAATATATTTTTAATAAGTTTTTGTTAATAGTCTATTAAAAATGTATGATACGACTTCTATTATAAAAATATTTTAACAAGTTAACAACCATTAAAATAAAATTATAACTATTATTATAAAAAATATATAATTATATTAAAAAATATAAATTTTGTAATTAAAATATCTTATTTGGGTCAGGCCGAGCTCAAGCTTAAAATTATTTTCTCAAAACCTGACTCATTTTTTAAATAAATTTTTTTTACCCAAACCCATTTTCCAGATTTAATATTTTTATTAAAACCTTCCAATATAAAATGAGCCTTTGAATTTAAATAAATAACTCAATTTTTGAACAAATCTAATTAAGATATGAGTTACTATCTAAATAATTTTAAAAACTTATAACTTTTCTCTCATTTCACTAAATCCTAGTTTTTCCCTGGAAATAAACTAATTGGCCTTAATTCGAAAAACACTATTTGCTCCAATATTGAGGAAAGATTTGGCTAAGCACATCAATCCCTTTGACATTACATATGTTTTTGTTTTACCCATTAAAGATCGCTGATGGTATTTTAGTAACTATACTTCTTATATGTCTCGTATGTAAGTAAAGCTTACATAGAGGCAATAGGAGGTTACTCTATTTAAAACCTTAAAATCTTTACTCTTGATTTTATTACATTATCCCTTTTTCACTTATAATAAAATAAATATTAATTTAAATGCTGAAGCGTTCACCGCAATATTAATTTTAATGTCTTTTAACCATTTTTATGTAGCAAATCTCTTCATTAAAAGATCACGACTAATTTGGATAACAACATTTTTTAAAAAATAAAAAAGTTCTCTTGTTACCGATGAATCTCGCAATATATATATTCGTATCATATTCATGCAGTTTGTAGTGTCATAATCATTTTAAAGATATTTTATAATTATATCAATTTTGATAGGTTAATAAATTATATTGTCTAAATTTTGAAATATATATTTATATCGTGTTGTGTTTTAATCATTTTATATATATCATACTCGTGTAATATGATTGCCAATCTTGAAAATTTTGCAAACTCAAAGATGTTATCCATGTGGGTTTTGCCAACAAAAACCTTGTTCCAGTTGCTAAATCGGAGCATTTTCAAACTTAGTTTCCCAAGGAAGTATTTTGTACAATTGAACTCCATGGAATTTGATAAATGTTTTCTTTCTTATGTTAACCATGTTAACATAAATACAATACAAATAATTAAATATGTCAAATTCTAAATAAAATATCATATTGATTGTGTTTATTAACACTCTTTTTATGTTTATTAAATATGTCTATACATACTTATATCGCGTTTAAAATCATCAAATCTACGGTACTAAATTTGCATTAGCAAAAAGGGGAAAAAGAAGATGGATGGAGCATTAAGCATGATTCAAGAAGTTCTATCCATGTTCATCTTCATTATTATAAAATAAAACGGCAGGAATTGAAATAGAAAACCATCCTGAAGTAGTGAATATTGTAGAGACAAATCACAAATATATATATATATATATATTAATGGGAGGAAAGTGCATTATTGTTTAGAGATGTTAAACCCTTGGGCTTAATCACTGGAAGTGTAATTGAATCTGTGCTTTTCATACCCTTCAAAAATTGGGAATACCAATTAGCAGAAAGCTTTGGGTACCTTGTTAAATCAGGATCATCCAAATCTACGTTGTAGAGACCGAAACTGGATTCATAGCCGTCTAGCAATTCATATACATCTAAGAACGACCATGTGAAGTAACCTCTCGTATTCGATCCGTTCCTTCATAGAGAAAATATAATTGCAGCAAAAAGACATTGCATATAGAGTTCATATTTGGCGGACTCGTGTATGTGTGTGTATGTGTGTGTGTGTGTGTGTGTGTGTGTGTATATCGATTCCAATAGTAAACATGAATACCTTATGGCATCAAGCACACTTCCAATGTATGCATGCAGAGATTTCACCCTTGCCCAGTCTTCCAATGAGGAACTCCGCCGCATCCGTTGACCTAACAAAAACAAAAAAATATGGCTTTCTTCGTGGGATCAATTTTTTCTAAAATATTAAATATAGAAGTCACCATGCCTTGAACATTGAACATTTTCACTTTTTTGGTATAAAAGAGACAGCAGTTTGAGAATTTGAATATAGGAGATGGGATTATAAATGCTAGAATTTGAACCTGGACTTGCTTGCTACATGAACCAACTAGAGTAAGCTAAGGTTCATAATTTTATCATTTCATTATCATATTTAGTTTTCAAATGCATTTCAAAATATAGTTCCATGACTGAAATGGAATCTTGTCTAGCAATGGAGAGAGAGAGAGAGGAACCATTCTCATGGATGTAAATGGGAGGGTTTCCATAAGCTTCCTTGAAATAGTCTAGCAACCCTTCGAGGCCCCAAGGTGTGATAGGAAACTGATAATATACAAGCTGGTTAGTGATGCATTAATTTAGCCACATATGAAGTAAGAACAACTAAAAATCCTGGTATTCTAAATCCTCACCTCAAATGTTGATGCGTTGAATTGATATGCTGCAAAAACCAGATGAAAGTGAGCAAACAAGATTGAGAGCAGTGATGTGGCGCAGTGTAGTATGCTAATGTTACTCCAACTCTTTTTTTTTTTTTTTTAAGTAACTATGTTCGACACATTTCTGGATATAGGTATAGGAATATGACTCTCTAAGAACTCTCCAAATACATGGAAAACTTTGAAAAAAATTGAATATACCCATATCCGACACTCATACTCAAGTCCTTGTAACATAGGTATATGCAGTGGTCTTTGATCAAGCTATACATTTAAGGCATAAAAATGCTAACATTTGTAGCAGAAAATTGGATTACTTAGAAATATTATGCAAAAGACAACCACATAGATGCATGACAACAAAGAGCATAGATGAGCCCGATCAGTTGACATGCTTGTTATTTGTTAAGAGCAAACACCTTGCTTCGAAATGTAAGGTAACATACGTATTAATTCTAGTGCCATATCTGTCGTAACGTCTCTGAGTTCCATCTCTAAGCTGCTAGGCTGGTCCTTAGCATACACCGTGAAGTAAAAGTTTAGCCCGATGAAGTCAAATGAACCTTTGACCTGCTCGGACTGAAGATCAGTGAAGGCTGGCAGCCTTGAACCTGCATTCTTCTTTATCGAGCTAGGATAGTCTCCGTATACCAGAGGATGCATGAACCTGCAATATAGCAGAGGTTAAAATTAAGTTAATTACTCCCTTAACAACTCCAATACCAAATTTTACAAGGGTACTCCCATGACGTAGCACTTAGGGTATTATCCTTTTTGACCTGAAAGTGTCACGGTTTTATCCTCGAAAGGAACTTTATAAATATGAGCTTAACTCTCTACATATATGTCATAACAAATCCTTAGAGTTTCCTAATGTGGGATTGGGATGTTACAGAAAGATCACGCAAGAGGTTGACACTGAAGTCTATGGGGCTCTCTCAAAACGATTAAAGATAAATAATAGTGTTCAATCAAGAAATTTAGCTTACCAACCAATGTAAAAATCATTGGCTCTTTGAACTGCAGTTATGTCTTCTGTTGTGTTTGTGAAAGGAACAAACCAATTGTTAAAGAGGTTGATCCCTATGAATCCATGCTGCTTGTCCTGCATCATTGCATCTCTCAAATAATCAAATATTAAATTCGATATGTAATTGGCCACAAAGTTAATTAAAACAACATTGTTAAAAGTCTCGAATGGGATCCATAGTAAATAAACATTAGATTTCTAACAGAATTTAGAAAGTTATAAGCAGCCTCTTTTTATAAGCTATGTTACCCGGATTCTTCATTTTCCTTAAAAGTATCCATGTCCAACACCTATGTCAAACGCATATTCGGACATAGATATAGAGGGTAAGTCCTCCAAATATATGGAAAACTTTGAAAAAAATGACTGCACAGATGTCAAGTACATATCCGTATCCGACATTTACCCTCAAGTCCGGGTAACATACTAATATTGATCAATAACTTTAATGAAGATTTAGTGATATACCTGGTATTTTTTCTTGTATAATCTTGCCACTGCTGCGTGAGCCAATAAGATATTGTGAACTGCCATATATGGTTCAGTCGATGAGTTGCCTTTGGAACAATGAAAAGAGCATCTCTGAGGTGGCAAAGCACCCCAGTCATAGCCTGCTAATACAAAAACATTGGCCTCATTTAAAGTACTCCAATGCAAAACCCTATCACCAAACTCTCTGAAGCACACATCAGCATATGCTGTAAAGTCTCTCCTGAAAAAATATATTGCAATATTGTCCCATTTCAAACAAGTTGCATTTATGGGGGAAAAAGTTCATAATTACTATCTAAGGTTGGAAAGTTTACAAGATTTTTTGATCGATCCATCCTCCATACTCGTCTTCGAGTGCCTGTGGGAGATCAATGTGATGTAATGTAACATGTGGTTGGATTCCTGGTTGGCCAAGAAAGCAAGGCATATTCAACAGAAGAAACGCAATTATATGTTAAACAATAAACATTCTAAAAGTACTTCATCGATGCAGTTAATGAAGACTATTGGTATTTAGTTTCTTCACGATGAAACATAGGCTCTAACCGTTTTTTATCAGTTCATTAATGAGATTGTTATAATACTGCAAGCCTTTCACATTGACAGGTCCTCTTCCATCTGACAGAAAAAAAAAAAAGAAAAGAAAAATTAGCATTTCCATTGCAAAAATGGACCAGAAATAGCCTACTTCATGTTGGTTAAAATGATCACAGATGACGTTTCATACTTGGGATGAGTCTTGACCATGAAATGGAAAATCTGTAGGCATCCAAGCCTGTATCTACCATGAGTTGAATATCTTCCTGCAAGAAACTTACAAACTCCACCATTCATCATTTCCTTTTGATGCTTTGTTATGATCAGTTATAACTGATTTCCGATATATGGAACCTTACTTGAGCCTTACTTGATTATAGATGTGGTAGATGCTCCGTTTTTTTTTTTTAGGTTATTAATTTTTTTTCTTTACAATTTTAGTGTATATCTGATAAAGAAAAAAAAATGCAATACAATCAAGTACAGGGAAATTATATATTTTTGACTCAGAAGCCCTTCTGATAATGCTTGAGAAAGAAGAAATATCAAAACTAAGAGAGTTTACTTAAAATTTGTATCAGAAACTCTAGTGGCAACTGTCATGTCTTCCTGAAAAAAATATATATATATACGATTTTGCGTTCCCATCAATTTCAATAAAAGGAAGCCACGGCCTAGAGTGAAAGGAGTTGCAGATACTAGGATCTGAACCCCAGACCCACTGACTGCCTACTCTCAAGGGTGGCAATACGAATCAGTTGAGATAAGACCCAGGTTCCTTAAATCAATATCTTTATTATAAGAAAAGGAGAACAATATGCACCTTGTACTTGTGATATCCATCACATGCTATGTCTGCATTGCCTCCATTCATATTCCCTGAAAATTTTGAATTAGGAAATTAATCAGCTATCTCAAATGTTATCTCAAATTTATCACCTTTATAAAATTGATGATTGAGACAAGGATCCATTCTTGTCTGTCATTTTTTAAAGCCTTAATGAAGATGAGCTTGAATATAACCATTTTGGAGCTTCAAAAGTCCAGTAGAAATGTAGAATAACGGACCCAGGTCCATAATAAGGAGCAGGTCATCTTTTGCAAAGGTGATGAAGCAAAGACCGAAAAGTCAATCCCTCTCTCTTTCCTCCTTTGATCGTAGAAAGGCTCATATAGCTTCGATCATGGATTACTGGTAAATATATGCAAGAAATTCTCTATTGCAATTTCAAGTCTATTTTACGAGGCATAAATGGATTTCCAAGTTATCCTAATTTCCAAAGCCTCACTGATTTCCACAGGTCCCCCAAAATGAAGTTTGGAGGAAGGTTTCTCAGACTCAAGGTGATTTTCTGTGACTCAAGGTGACTGTCACAAAAGTTTATGTATCCAACATTAGTATGTTCAATTTTTTTTCTCATATTCATGTCCAAATTTGTATCGAATATGGATGTAGGACATGGAATCTTGAAAAAAAAATGAAGAATCTAAGTGACATAGCTATCAGCCCCAAGGGAAATACTTTCATGGAATGAATCCTTTTAGCTTATACATATATGGACGCAAGAAAATGAAAGCAGACAAAAGCAATGGCAAAGAATTAGATAAAATCATATATTTACCAGAATGAGCTAAAGTATCCCAGATACTGGGTGTTCTCCCGTCTTCCTTAGCTGCACCTTCATACTTTACGTTAATTTATCATATGCAAGCACACAATTCAACAGCTTTAGTTAGTACCAAGGATTTAAGTAGCAATCACAAATAATTATTTTGTTATTTTGGCTCTCTCTTCCATTGACATTCACGACAGATATTTAGTAACATTCGATATATCTGCAACCATAATAAATATAGTGAAATCGAGAACGCATACTTTTATAATATTTTCGTATTAGAATATTCCAAAGTTAATGCAAAAACCAGATTTAGGCAGAGGAACAGACAGACCTGATAAGCTGAAGTTGATGCACCAAAAACAAAGCCTGGTGGGAAGTCATTTCTGTTATATCCATCAGCAGCAGCAAAACCAAAAACTAGTAAATTTAACTGAAAAATAAACAAGAAATTGTAACCCAAAACTAATTTTACAAGTTCCATTATTATTATTAGGTACTCAAAAGTGCAAAACTAATCAAATGATGCCCTATATTTTCGTCTTTTTTTTTTCTTGGGTTCTTAAAGGAAAGAATGGTTAAGTGTGCTTGTTTGTTCCACTTTCAATGTTTTTACCTCATTCTTTCAAATAAATATCCAACTTATGTCTTTGGTTTTCTTTTATGGAAAGATGGAAAAAGAAGCATGTGATTGCTTGGCCGTCGTCTGCTTCTTTAATTATTCCATGCCCACAATTGACTGTCCCATTTGTGTATGTGCGTGTTTTTTTTTTTTTAAGGGGGCATGGGGTTTTTCCTTTCGATTACGACTTTTGAGAATGAAAGACGAGATCTTTCAAGAAACAAATGGTTCTCTCACTTGCCCCCCGGCTAAGGTTGGATTTTTCATAAGAATTTTTTTAATTTCAGCTTTTGAACTATTATTTAATAATAAAAATTAATTTTATATAAATTTAATTAAAAAATTATTTTAAAAATATTTTATTATTTTATGAAAATATGATTTAGGTGTCTGTAAAGGCTTAGTTTATACTAGGTCAGGTTTGATAATTATTTTTTCATTTAAAATTAAAAAATTATTTTAATATTTATATATTTTATAATTAATTTAAATTAATATGTTACCAAATTGACAAATTGTTATGTTTTTGTTATAGAAAGTATTTAAAGAAATAATAATTCCTTGCAGGTATGACAAAATTTTCCATATTATGCGTTTAATTTTATCACCAAGTTTTATTACCACTTAAATAGAGGAGGGTAGAAAAGGGTACCAAAAGGAGCCTTTTGATATAATGTCATAACTCATAGATATTAAAATATTACTATAATCATAGGTTAAATTCTTTCTTGCACTCTTTATCTACTACTATAATTGCATTTGGTGAATCAAAAAGAGAGAGATTAATGTAGATATAAAAATTTGTATATTTATGTCATGTTATGTATTTTTTGCATTATGTTCGTATATTTTTTTATATTATAATCGTGTTAAATGTATATTGAGGATGATCACAATCCCTATCGATTAGGCAAGAATTTGAACTATACCTTATAAAGTAAAGATCACATTTTCTCTTTGAGAGATTTTTTCTCGAAAGACAAAGCTATGAGAACAAATTGCATATTACTCTAAAGTGAACAACATGTCGCAACTAATGTAATATAAAAATCCTTACATCAATAAAGTTTTTTATAATTATATAAATTTTGATACATTAATAATTCGTATTATATAAATTTTAAAATATATATTCATATCGTATCTTAATTTCTTTATTCATATTATAATCTTTTAATCATATATAATATTGTCATGTCTAGAAGAATGGAGGGGCATTAAGCATGAAATTGTTGCCTTATTAAGCTCTGTTTTTTTTATCAGAAAAATGGCAGAAAATTACAAGCAATGAAGCATATGTGATGAAAACTACACCGTGAAGTAATGAGTATTATATAGATATAAATTACAAAATCAATGTGAGAATTGTGCATTGGAAAGAGATGCATCTTTTGGCTGAATCACTCCATTATTACCATCCATGCTTTTGCCCTTCAAAAATTCAGCATACCAACTAGCAGAAAGCTTAGGGTACCTCGTCAGATTTGGGTCATCCAAATCTACATAATATAGACCATAGCTTGACTCATAGCCATCCAACATTTCAAACAAATCCAACAAGGACCATGTGAAATATCCTCTTGTATTTGACCCATTTCTTCATGGAGAAAAAAAATTAAGCGGTTAAGATACTTATTTTGGATAGGGATTGAATCAAAAAATGTTCATATTTTTTTTGTTTCTATTGATTCTGCAAAGTTAACTCAAAGAACAGCGTAACAAAGGGGGTTCATGGGCTGGATTGGCTTAGATCTTGTATTAAAAAACATCCTCTTTATCCAAATCTAACCTGACGTAAAATATAGATAGAAAATTTGATCATGCAAAATTATTATCCAAGCCAACACAAGCCCACTCAAATTTATACACAAAGGGATAGATTCACTACGTAAAAAAGATTGATCTCTCCTTAAATCTATATTAGTAATGGTAAAATAGGCGGGACTTGGCTTAGTGTGGGGACAATTTTGAAGGTAGGAAAGAACAATAAAAGGTCATTGGATTGTGGCTTCATTATATTTTGATGCTAGTAATAGTAGAAACATATATTACCTTATGGCATCGAGCACGCTTCCAATATATGCATTCAAAGTCTTCACCCTTGGCCAGTCTTCCAATGAAGAATTCTGTCGTGTCCTTTGACCTAACAAATATACATACGTATTTTTTATATCATGCTAAGTTTAATCAATTAAACCTCAACATAAAGGTAAAGTATTCACACATCATTATCGAACAATTTCACATCAACATTGATAAACCCTAAGCACAGCTCTTGATCCAACAATAATTTTCTGTCAAACCTTGGACAAGTACATTTTGAGAAGGGGAGGTTGTAACATATAATGTAGTTTGCTTGATTCTATTAAGAAAAACAACCTAAATGGTATATCATATAGGATAACCCCAGAAATTTCTACCCTGGAATACTTGAGGTGCAATTACAAAACCTGGGTTGAAAGTGAAAAGATTGAAAAACGCATTTAATACTAGAAACTTGACATGGTGATTTTCGAAGCAAGATTACATAATATAGAACGAGGATTGAGGTTTAGATATCCCCTTCAACCTAAGAAACTTAAGAAACTTAGGATTTGCTTGTTAGGAAGGATGGAAAATTTGTTAATCCGATGGTTAAAATTCACAATCACTTTCCTACTTTGTAGATTAACAAGTTTTCTATAATTACCGTTTTCAAGCTGTCATATTATTTCGTCCAAAAAATAATAAACACAAGCACCTCCCACCAAAAGAACAAGAACAAGAAGATCCAACAAATCTAATTATTTATAACATTGCAGATAAAATGACTTTTTCTAATAAGAGAGAGAGAGAGAGAGAGAGAGAGAGAGACCATTTTCATGGATATAAATAGGAGGATTTCCATAAGCTTCCTTGAGATACTCTAGTAACCTTGTGAGACCCCAAGGTACAATAGGAAACTGAAAAAAAACAGCAGCCGGTTAGTGATACATTGATCTAACACTATAAACTAAGATTCTTAAAAGCTTTGGCGTTTAACCAACCTCAAATGTTGATGCATTATATTGGAAAGCTGCAAGAACAAGAATGTAAGTACACGACACTTAAAGCAGGGATCTGGTGAAGCGCAGTGTTGAATAATCAAGCTACACGAACTAAAGCAAATAAAAGTAGTTTGGAAAGATAAAAAACAAAACATTTTCCAAGATGACATACGCATTAGTGATAGTGCCATATCTGCTGTAGGGTCTCTGTGCTCGATTTCTAAGCTGCTAGGCTGGTCCTTAACAGACATTGTGAGGTAAAAATTCAGCCCAATGAAGTCAAATGAACCTTTGACCTGCTTGGATTCAGATTTGGTGAAGGCGGGTAACCTGGAACCAGCCATCTCCTTCATCAAGCTAGGATAGTCCCCGTATACCAAGGGATGCAAAAACCTGAGATATTGAAAAAACTAAGATTAGTCAGTTATTACACTGAAAAATACATTAAAGTGTGCCAAGAACCATATAAAAATTTGATGCTGCAATAGATGGGGGATTTTCAAGATGAGCCAAGACAAATAATTGTGATGGAACTTGTACGCAGAGCTGCATCTTACCAACCAATGTAGAAATCATGGGCTCTTTGAGCTGCAGTTATGTCTTCAGTTGTGTTTGTTAAAGGAACATACCAATAGTTGAAGAGGTTCAGGCCTACAACTCCATGTTGCTTTTCCTGTATTAATTTTCATTGAAATGATCAACTTATACTAGATATCTCATCGGCCACAAATATTTGCACTCAGTTAAAAATCATAGTTAGAGCATATCATAAATAGACGCTGAATTTTTCAACCAGAATTACAAAAGTTTACAAGCTGCCAAGGAAGGAGCTGGATTCTTGTTTGTCAGCTCCTTACAGTTGAATGATTTATTATTAAATTGACTAAAGCGTTAGCAATACCTGGTACTTTTTCTTGTATAACTTTGCCACTGCTGCATGCGCTATTAAGATATTATGAGCTGCTATATATGGTTCGGTTGACGAGTTGCCTCTTGAACAATTGAATGGAAAAGGGGCAGAGCATCGTTGAGGTGGCAGAAGTCCAAGGTCATAACCTCCTAAAACAAACACATTGGCCTCGTTTAGAGTAGTCCAATGTAAAACCCTATCTCCAAATTCTCTGAAGCATACGTCTGCATATGCTGTAAAATCTCTCCTGTATAAAACGATTAAAACTTCTGATAATTAAAGCAAGATGTACTATGAAAAAAAAAAAAATTCACTATTTACAACTTAAGGATGGAAACTTTACACAATTTTCTGATTAACCCATCCTCCATACTCATCTTCGAGTGCCTGTGGGAGATCAACATGATGTAATGTAACATGTGGTTGGATTCCTGGTTGCCAAGAAGCAAGATATAAAAACAGAAGAAAGGAAGTTCGTTGTTTGTTTAACAATAGATATTCTAAAAGTATTTTGCCAATCCAATATGTTGGGATTAGCCTCATTTATGGTGAAAGATATAGGCTCTAACCATTCCTGATTAGCTCATTGATGAAATTGTTGTAATATTGCAAGCCCTTCACATTGACAGGTCCTCTTCCATCTAAAGAAAAAAATTGAAAGATTAGCATTTCAGTTGCCATAAAGAAAAAAGGAACCAGTAATAGCCTCCTTCATGGTAGTAAAATGAGAGCAGATGATGTTTCCTACTCGGGATTAGTCTTGACCATGAAATGGAAAATCTGAAGGCATCCAAGCCCGTATCTACCATGAGTTGAACATCTTCCTGCAAGAGACTCATAAAACCCCATCATCTTTTTCTGTTAATGATGTGCTAAGATCAAATATATAATAGATTCCAGATAAAAGGAACTTTAAGTGATATGATAGATACTTTTTTTTAGTATCAGTAGATAAAAGAAATGCAATACAATAGAAATTATTCTAATAATGCTTGAGGATGAAGAAATATAAAAACTTGAGATTGATGACTTAAAAAACTTGAATCAGAAAGTCTGGTGGCAGATGTCATATTTACTTGGGGAAAAAAAAGACGATTGTGTGTATCCACTGCTCTGTTCTGTTAACTTCAAAGGAGGTAATATACAAGTGTCTATCCACTGCTCTGTTCTGTTAACTTCAAACGAAGTAATATACATAACTTTTTCCAATTAACATGGCTATGTCTTACATGTATGCTAATGAGATTTCCAACTATCCGCTCATTTTTTATTGAACTTGAAAGCTCTTGATTGTTCACTGATGATATCCATTCTAAGTCTTCTTGATGTTTGGGGAAATTAATTATCTTTGGAAGTATGCAGTTTCTGAAAGAAATATAATTGAGAATAGACTCCGAATCCATTCATGTAAGACTGCTCCTTACATGCACCATACACATTTAGGAGCAAACTGCTATTCATCATATTATCATGCTTAACCAGGGCCTCAATTGTGAAAAGAGAAAGAAAAATTGCATTAAAATTGTATTCAAATCTTTCTAAACAAGCTATGTTGTCAACAGTTAGCTTTGTTGTTTACAATATGCTAGAGTTCTACTATATGTTTACTGCTATGTTTAAGTTGATGCCTACCCTGCTGTTCCCACTTCATGGACAGAGGAACTCTAGTGGCTTAACTAACTCCACAATCAACTCAAAAAGTAGGAAGAAACAAAGAGAAGAAAGAGGAAGGTTCGAAACTCAGGGCTTAGCTCAATTAATTCATGTAGCCACTCTTAAAAGATGGCATCTAGCAAGTTTGAGTTCAAATCCTAGCATTTACAGCCCCGTCTCCTATCCTCCAGTTGGAACCTCCTATGTAATTAAAAAGAGAGAGAGAAAGAGAGAGAGAGAGAGAGAGAGGAAAGAAGGTTTGAATTTTGAAATAAGAGAATTGAATAACCTACCTTGTACTTGTGATACCCATCACAAGCTACGTCTCCATTGGCTCCTTTCATATTCCCTGAGGCAATCAATCAGCTATGTCAGATCCCATATCAGCATATAATAATTCAAATTTATCACCTCAGTGAACTGATGATCTATACAAGGATAGATTTTTCAGTATACTTTTGAAGGCCTCTAATCCATGATAAAGAAAAGCATAACATCTCTTGCAAAGGTCATGAAGCAAATACTGAAAATTTTGTTCCTCTCTCTCTCTCTCTCTCTCTCTCAACCCATCAAAGCTCATATCCTGGGTCATGGAGTACTCATACACAAATAAGTATTATATGGAAGCAATTCTCTATAGCAATCTCCACTAATTCATGGACCATAAAAGGATTTCCCGAGATATTCCAACACCTCATTGGTTTCAAAGAAGTCCCCCAGTAAAAAAAATAAAAATAAAAATAAAAAAAGGAGAGAAGTTCCCCTGGATATAGGAAATCTACTTCTTGTTATTTCTATGAGCACCTATTTGAATTGCTTCCATGGAGATACAACCTTTTAACTTTCCATAAATACATAACAATAACATTAAAAAAATATAAACAAAGCAAAGCGAAGGAATTTTAGAGGAAAAATCCGTACCAGCATGAGCAAAGGTATCCCATATACTAGGCGTCCTACCATCTTTATTAGCCGCACCTTCATACTTTTTTCATTTGTCATTTGCAGGCACAGAATTCAACAGCATTAATAGTTTATCCCACTGTAAAATTTCCGTATTAGAATACGAAAATCCAGAAGTTAAGCAGAACCTGATATGCTGAAGTTGATGCACCGAAAACAAAGCCCGGTGGGAAGTCACTTCTGCTATATCCATCATCAATAGCCGCAGCAAAAACTAGTAAATTTAACTGAAAAATGAATAACAAGATTAAACCCAGAACTAATTTTGCAGCCTCCATTCTTGATATTAACTCGAAATTTGCAACTAATCAAATTGTGTTTTTCTTCCAGTTTGTCGCTGGGTATTTTTGGAAATGAATGGCTAGAGTTCGGCACCCTTATGGATGTACACGTTTGTTCCACGCGTCCATTATCAACCCTGGAATATTCCCGCTCATTCATCAGATAATCCATCCGATGACTTAAGACGACGCGATGGAAAATGTTTGTGTTTTGCTTTAAATCCATTACTTCGCTGATTGAGGTGGGGACCGCAACAACAGGCCAAAAAAGTGACTTCAAGTCGGCTCCTTGTTGTCTCTGGCTTTAGATTTTGTCATCTGCATTGCTGCATTTTTCCGATCATAAAAAGTAACGTTATATACGGATAATGGATGGATGGACTAAAGACTTCTGGAGCGCGCTTAGCAACCCAACTTGATCTAATAATAGGAGTTAATATGGTTGACTAGTTTGAGTTTCATTATAAATATTTTTTCGTCTCTCAATCTATTAAAAAAATTATTATGTTATAATAATATATTTTATGATATTACAATCGTATTAAAAATTATAATATATTTTATTAATTTTATAATATTTAAATTTTAAATTAAAAATTTATATTATATTATATTTTAATAAATATATTATATTCTTAAAATTATATTTAAAATTTTAATATTGCTATGTTTTTCACGTTTGTACAAGAATTTTAATAAAAATATTTAATTAAAAAAGTTTAGGCAAAAAAAAGTTCGCTTAGATAATGATTAAAATTTAATTTTAAAATTATTTTATTAAAATTATTTTTTAATTATATAATATATATTAATTTCAATATTTATTCAAAGCTAAAGAAATCATGCCCAGGATAATAGCTCATGCCCCTCTCGAGCTAATCTTGCAAGGGAAAGGGAATCTCCTGGCTAGGAGCCTTTCACAAGCACAGAAGATTCTCTGCAGTTTCAAAATTCATTCTATTTGGAGCAAACTTAAGGATTTTTACCTAGGCCTGCTCAGGGGCTCAAAATTACACGCACATGTGTAGAATATACGGCAGTCCCCTTCCATATTTATATTAGAAAGAGTTACCGAAATTATTATCGTAAGTTAACAAAAGATTTGACGTGTCTATAAATTGAGTTTAAATATGATATTAATATTATTTATATTTATTTAAATTTAATTTAATTTTAAATATGATATTTAAATTTTATTCAAGTTTACTCATATTTATAAATGGATAGTTCAGACTCGTTTAGACTTATCTATTTTTACTAATTTATTTTTTAAAAATATATTTTCAATAATTTAATATTTTTCTTTTATCGTGTTTTAAAATTTAAATAACTTAATTTTTTTAATATTTACACTATAATACTACATATATATATTTTTTATGTGATAAGAATTATCTAAAATATAAAATTTATATATAATATATAATATATAATTGCAAAATGAGTCTAGCAGAACTCGAGCCTTAAAAGTGGAAGCCAAGACTTTGGTCCTTTTTTTAAATAGGTTAAATTTTTTGGCCAAACCCATGTTTTGAAGCCTAAAATTTTTATTTAAATTATCCTAAATATCGAACGGATTTTTGAACTTAAGCAAATAATTTGTTCCGCGAACACCTCTACAAATCACCATCTTAACTGATAAATTTACTTAAAAAAATAAATTAGTAATATAAAATGTTTAACCTATAAATTTACTAAAAAAAACAAAAAATAAATTTGTAATATAAAATGTTTATGTATTTTAGTTAAAAAATACTATTGCACTATGACATCATAGACAATTTTCTTATTTTTTTTTATAAAAAAAAACTACTTGCATTTTATATAATTAAATAAATTATATATGTACATATATTTCAACTCACTATTTATTTCAATATAATTTATCACACTCTGAGGCCGAAATTTTTGTAGTTTTTAAAAAATTAATATATACGTAAAGAAATAATAATTTAAAAAAATAATTGAGAGACTTTTAGTAAATAACTATTTTATTAAATTTAAAATTATTAAAAATGGTGAGTAATTTTTAGAGGTAATTATTTTAAAAAAAAATTAAATATTTGTGATTTTGTTTTATTCTTATTAACACTAAGTGAGTGACTTTTAGCTAGTGGCTATTTTATTAAATTAAAAATAATAAAAATTGTAAGTAGTTTTTAGAGACTAATTATTTTTAAAAATTAAAAAGATTTAAATATTTGTAATTTTATTTTATTCTTATAATACTAAGTGAGAGACATTTAACGAGTAGTTATTTTATTTAATTTAAGAATATTAAAAATGGTGAGTAGCTTTTTAGAGGGTAATTATTTAAAAAAAATAAAAAAAGCTTAAATAGTCATAATTTTATTTTATTCTTATAACATTATTCTTATTTTTATGTAACTTATTTATAAATTGATATCACTTGATTCGTAACATTAATTTAATTTTAAAAATTATAATTAATAGAGATATAAATATAGATTTTCACCCACATTATCGATATGTAATAACTAGTAGACTTGGACGCAAAAATTCCGTTGAGTCATGAGTTATGAATCACGGATTATTCAAAATAAAGAAAAA
>JBBYHK010000014.1:6512725-6524383 GCA_038382065.1 Adansonia grandidieri | reverse complement strand
TTGGTGGTGGAACTCTTCACATTGCATATATTTTTATGAATTCTTGTGTGTGCTTGTGGGTGCATGCATTTGTATGTATGTATTGGATATTTTGTCTATTTATGTTTGTATGTTTAATATATATATATATATATATATATATACACACATATATACACATATATACACAAATATATATATTTTGTATTTTCTATATTTATTAGAGAATGTGGTTCAGTTATAACTTGTATGGTAAGATATCAAGCAGTTTAGTGCTTCTAACCATTTTATGTTGTTACTTAATGCTGGCTCGACTCATTTCAATGTCTTTGTTTCATAGCATTGGACTATTGGTCAAAAGATAATGATACAAAGGACTATTCTTTGACAAACTTTTGCCTTCTTTTACAGTGTTTTCCTAATATCGTGTATTTTTGTTCAAGTAAAATTAATGCGATTGTTTCTGACTAGGGATATGCACTAATTGAGTATGAAAAGTTTGAAGAAGCAAAGCATGCCATATCCACGATGGATGGAGCAGAACTTCTTACACAGACTATCAATGTTGATTGGGCCTTTAGCAATGGACCCAATACTGGAGCCTTCAAAAGAAAAAATATGAGGTTTGTCTCTATTAATATGCTTCTGAGTTTTGATTGATCTGTTAAATATATCAATTATAAGTGGTGAAGAGATAATCTACGTTCAACCCGACTGAACTTGAGTTAAATTTTTAGAATATCATAATGCTTGGAATTGAAGTAATCCAATTTTGAATGACTTGAGCTTAAAATGACATGATACTTGAAAGGGCCTACCTAAGCACGACCTGCTTAACCCAAACCTAAATGCCTATAGTACCAAGCTTGCCCAAATCCCAAAACTTAGCTCTGTTGTTTCATCGGATGGAACCCTATCAGGTTTATATGTTCTCTCCTTGTATAGGTGATAAGAGCAATGCTGGGACCTAACAATACCCTTTACCTTGTAAATTATTTGCAGATCCGGATGGACACATCGCTCCAGGAGTCCTAGGAGAAGATACTAACATGATGTGATCTATTTTGAGGGCGGATTTATAACAAGAGATTTTGATATAGTTGGTGCTTGAAATTTACTGAAATTATGGAGTTTGTCTTTGTTTTTCTTCTGATGCCCCTCGTCCTGTGTTTTCTTGTATGGTATGTTGTCCGAAGTGGTTGTTGTGCTTAGTTTTCCAGCGCGGCTTTTTGGCTTTGTATTTAACACCTTGGGAGTACTTCTCGCTATTGTGATCTCATCTTTTTTTTTTTTTTTTCTTCTTTCTAAGATATTAGTGAGACATCTTTTTTTTAGTACCCCTTCTTGTTTTAAAGTTGTGTAAGTTGTTTTTAGACTCAGACTGAGTTTGGGAACTCCATAACTAGAACTTGGTAATATTGAACACGGAAGATGATTATACAAACATGAATATAAAAAAAAAAAAAAGAGGAAAAACTTAACAAATAATTAACATTTTAAAATATTATATAAATATATAATATCTTAAATATGATGATAATATAAAAAGAATATATGTTCACAAATTATTAAGTCTAACCATAGTCATGGGAGGTAAGGTTATAAAAACATTTTTCGTTCAAATGGCAAAAAAGGAAAATCAATATAACTAATAAAAAATTAGTTTAGTTTTAGTTTTATTTATTTTATGCATATTGTTATTCTTTTTTTAGTAAGTAATGAAATTTAAATTTTTAAATCTTTTAGTGTTATATTAAGATTTATATCATTTAATATTGAAATTATTTTTTATATTTAAAATTGTTTTAATTAAATAGATCGATTTAAATAGTTTGATCGATTGTTTGGTTTGATCGATTATAGGATTGATAAACAAAGATTTTATTGGTTTGATCTCCAATCCAATTTTTTAACCTAAACTGTAACCAACTCCATCTATAAGACTACCCCATTTTGTAATTTTTCCAATAAAGTTTTAACCCAACAATGAAAATTTTAAAGAGAACAAGTTGGCATCACAGTAACTCAAATGCAGCAGTTTAGAGATCATCATGTATAATATAAATATAGTGCTCAAGATGAGACCCAAAAAAAAAAAAAAATCTCTTCAAAGACATTGTTCAAATACATACCTCCAAGCTCCATCAACTATTAACATTGTTACTGGTTTTCTTTACAATGTCTCTGAAAAAAATTAAAACGTCATGGTTACACCTCCAATCACCTTCACAAACCAAAAAAAGGAACAAAAAACAAGAAGGAACAAGAGAAGAAATAAGTTTTATATGCAACAATTTAGGATGTACAACAACACAAGTCAAAGGACAACATTTATCTTCCATCTCTGGTTGGTTAGTTCCATGGGGGTGATGATCTGTATACAAAATCCTGAGAGGATGTGCCATAGTTCAGATCAAGGCTGTGAAGCTGTTCCATTAGTTGGGAACGCCTTTCCTTGAAAAAATCAAGACGGGTTGTTAATTCTACCAGAGCAGACGAAGCTGCCGATGGATGTTTTTGATAATCAATCACCTGCAAGTGACAGTCAGCATCAGAGTATTAGTGTCCACTAACCATTCCCATTACGAGAATAAATCAGATATCAGTTGGATGATCTGCCAGCTAGAAGGTTTGAAAGTAATAGTTGAGTTTCGCATAATTAGATTCTGATGCGTGTCTTTCAATGGTCAAAATTTTTAAAGAAAAAGGCAAAAAAATATCACCTACATAATAGAAACAGGCAAACAGCCTTACCTCTGCTGCTCTTGAAGAGGCAGAATCCACCACACAAAGCTCATCCATAGACAAATTTGCTGACAGCTCAGTACTTATTGAGTCACCGAAGCTTGTTGAACCCATAAATTGCTTTCGAGTAGTCTGCCTGCTGCTGTTGCCAACTGCCAATTCCTGTCCTTTAACATTCCTCCGGTCTGGCCCTAACAAACTCTCCTGGAGATAGTTTAAAAATCATATTTAGCCGAGGACTGAAAATGAATATCTGAAAGGAGAGAACAAAAAAACAAAGACATAATTCGCAGGAGACAGAAAAAAGAACCAAGTTCAAACGTAAGAGTATCGGCTTGACAGGAATTGATGCAGATATATATATATATATATATATATATAAAAGTATCAACTTATCTGTGCTCATCATCAATTTACTTTTGTTGTTATTACCGATAAAACTCCTTGATTTATGTCATCAGGAAGGCATAACAAGCATCAGTCATTTTTATATGCAGAGGACATATCTCCGGAGCAAATGGCTCACTGGTTGATAACCTTATTTGAGCATATTCAGATGCTTGTGAAATTCCTCAGAATGGCTACATTGCCTTTTTTGTAAATGTTCCAAAACTTCAAAAAACATATAATCTAGAAATTCATTCTAAAGTGAGGTGCTCTCTCTTTCTTCAAACTTTTCACCGAATCTTGAGATCTAGATAAGGCACAAAACACAAGCAAAAGCTTGAAGTAGGTTCATCTCATTTTGATGTTTGTTTTTTGCTTGAAATCTTTTAGGTCAATTACTTTGACTGATTAGGGACTTCAAGTCATACAGTGTAGGCTCCTTTGGGGATATTTTTGGGTAGGGTTATACATGAAAAAAGCATTCGACAAATGGTTTGTAAAGCTTAATAAACGATTATGAATATGATTTTAAGGTTCATTTGTTAAACAAACCGAACTTCAATAAATTATGTTCAGTTCATTTTTATTCACAAACAAGCTTGTTTATTGTTTACCATTTAACCCTATATGTTCATTCAAGCCCGATTCATTTAAGATAATTTTAAAGGTTATGAATATTTAGTTTATTTAACCCTAAAATAAACAAACGAACACAAACAAAGGCATGTTTGTTCAAGCCTGATTCATTTACAGTCCTAATTTTGGGCAGGTTTGTGTTAAAGCCCAAACCAACTAACCTCTTTCCTTTTCCATTTTGGATCAAACACCCAAAAAGAAAAGAAACCCAACTAGTAGTGGGCCATCCAAATAATTCGAGGGGAGTAGGCCACCAGGTTTTGACCACGTTATAGACAACTTTGGGCTTACGGCTTTTCCATTCCGGACAACCTTCAATGCCCCAATTAAACTGGGTCAAATGGCTGGGCCTGGACCAGGCTGGGCCTAAAATACTATGAAAAGAAAAATAAAAAAATTATGAAAGCCAGTGATTAAAAACCAGACCGGACTGGCCAGTTGAACAGGGAACCAGGTGGTGGTCCACTCTAGCACATATATTAAAACTAGAAATTAATTGAACCGGTTTAACGGGGCAAAAAACCAGTTTTACATATTTTTTATTTATTTTTTCAAATTTCTATTTACAAATAATGAGATTTGAACCTCAAACCTCCTAGGTTTAAATTAACGATCATACCATTAAGTTAAATACATATTTTTATTAATTATTAAATACATTTAATATTTATTTAACATTAAAATTAGTGTCCAAATATTAAAAAAACAAAATAACATTGAACCAACGTCTAACCGGTTTTACCTCCAGTTCAATTTTTTTAACGTTGATGAAAGCCAACAAGATCAAATTCTTGGAAATTTCCCTAATGAAATTCCATTTCAATCAACAAGATGCATAGATTTTTTTTCAAAAATATGATGAAGACGTACCTCTGTTCTTTGTTTCCTCTCATGATTACAAAATGCAAGGGTTGTATCAAAATCTTGCTGAAGAAACCTCCTACAGACATAAAAAAAAATGTATACACATTTTAAGTACAGGGAAAAGAAGTTTGACAAAAATTATCGAGTTTGGTCCCTCTAGTAGACAAATATGATAGACATCTATTGTTTACCATTTTGGGTAGTTACAGAGTGCCTAGTAAAAAGTGCATCAATAATGATACAACAATGTATGAGTAATCAATCAGTAGAAACCCTTCAAAATCACCAAATTACACGTAATAACTACCACTTCAAGACAAAAAAAAAAAAAACTACTCATAACCATGTAGCAAAAGTTCTCTTCCTCTCTGGATTCAGTTGATTTTTTTAAATTTGGTAGTAACCACAGTCCCTACCAAACATCAAACCCAAGCCTAATTAGTAATTAGCTGAGGCTTTTGGCTTTAATAACTCTAAAGCTACTAAAAAGATGGCTCTCCTCCCACGCTTCACTCAACAAAATCCGCCTATAAGATAGCCTGTTTTTCAAGACGTACTAAAAGAACTCCCTCTTCTTAGGGGTTGAATTCACCTTAATAGCCAAAGGACTTCAAAAGACCTTAGTCTTTAAAAGATATTTGTGCAAGGTCTCCCCGAAGAAGCCCAAGTCTTGAGTTACTATATCATGCTGAAGAGTAACTGCTGCATCCTTGCATGACAACAGTAAAGCACAATATAATACATAATATATTTAGGGTAAAATGATATTGTCGGGTTTCAGAATCCTTAAGAGGAAGCTTGAAAGGTAACTCCTAATGCAAGGAAACAACAGTGGAAACAAGTCACATGATGATTTCATGCACAATAGGCAAAGATAAAAATTCATCTGATAAAAGGATATTTGAAATCTTTATCCAGTACAAAAATGAGTTATTTTAATTGGTTCCTACAGAAAATCATTATGATCTCATGAACATGCCATGCAACTGCCTAACAAGTTTACACACGGAAAGCTTGGGAATCAAATGAACAAAAAGATTCCATGGAACTCACTGTTGAGTGTTATGATTTTGGACGGGTTGATAATGGTCACATGCATCAGATAGAGAACCATAATGATGCTGTCGTTGCTGATTCAACTGATGATGGAGTTCTGCAACTTTCTGCTTCAATCTAGCCACATCAGCTTCAGCAAGAGCAATCTCCTCAAGCTCAGCCCTTGTCTTTACATCAATTTAAGTTATAAGAATGAGGAATGCTAGAGTTATGAAGAAAAATAGTTCTCTAGACATTTGTAACAACCTTGGAATCTATTCCACGGGAACTAGAAAATTGTCCAGATGACATGCTCAATCCAACTTCAAGTGCCGCTCTAAGATCCCTTTCAGCTTGTAGCTGCTCTTGCAATCTAGAGACCTACAGAGTCATTTATAAGCAGGAAGAAAGCTTCAGGAACATAATTCTTCAATAAAAGGTTAGAAATTTGCCTAAGAAAAATCACCTCCCAAAAGAAAGAAGATAGATTTTTGTTCTCAGTTAGAGATTCTGCACAACACTTTTAGTTCACATGGTATCAAAATTATTACCCTCTAGTTATTCTATGTCCGCAAAAGTTGCGAAAAAGAAATTCAACTCTGCAAGTATCATATGTTTATAACTATTTTACGGTAAATGCAAGCCACAAAATCGTCCAGTTAGCATGGACTTGGCAAATTGAACTTCTCCAATCATCTAAGCAGCCGTCATCAGTTCAAAAACCTTCACTTCCCAAAGGCATTTTATACTGGATGTACATAACAAACAGCAAAAGAAAGATATTTAAAACTGCATGCTTGTTGTGTTGTTAGTCTCCAGACAATTTTAAAAACTTTTCACTTTCAAACAGATCTAAGAAAGTTCAGAAATCTAACATCTTAGATATCAAATTGAAGAGTAAGGCCCAATAGAATTATCAGAATAAGGCAACACATGAAAGACACAGTTGTGGTTCCAGATGATATTACTAAATTTAGAATCCAATGATGAATCCTAACTTGCAATAAAACAAAGTTTAGAAGCTAATATCTCACTAAAGTTAATAAAAATACAACCAAGAAATACATAGAAACAGGCCTAAGTAAAGCACTTATTAATCCAAAATGATTGCAAATTAGAAGTTCCTAAGACTCAACTCCTTCCCATGTAGTGCAAAAATCAGCAAGCGTATTAGGAAATAAAAAAATAGCTCGAGTAAAAATAAGTGTTCAATTGGTAAAGAAGAAATACATCTTGTTCAAGTGCCAAGCGACGTTCATGCAAAGCTTGTTTTCTTCTCTCCAAGCTAGCTTGTAAAATTGCATTTCCTCTAGCCTATAAAAGGTAGCGAGCAATATGTCAGTGGATACAGAACATATTTATCTAGTTAAGCATTTTATGATTTCAAAAACATAGTGCTACCTCTTTCGCAATACGATGTTGCAGGTCATTCTTTGTGATCTCAAGCCTCTGTATAGCAAGCCTAGAAAAAAGTCAACAAATTGATTCAGCAATTATAATAAGGCAGACATCTGATGCAAGCTACATTTAGACAGTTATAATATAAGAACTCAACAATATACTGTTTTAACATGTGGCATCTCACAACACTATCAAATTAAAAATAGAAGTAAAAAGATTTTTAAGATGGATACTAAAAGTCATTCTGGTACCAAGCAAGAGTTGGAAATGGACAGCCAGAGGAAAAGTTTCCAAATGCAGACATACTAGTTAAAAGCAACGCAAATAATGAAGCTGAAAGCTATAAGATGTAATGAGTATCTTACTCTTCTTCCCCAGAAGAATCAACAGACTCCATTGATGGTGTCTTTCTAGCCTGTATAACAAAGTAAATGAAGATTCAAGTGAGTAGTGTTTCACCCTGTCAACATAAGCTGTAAAAATGAGTAAAACACCTCATTGTGTTTCCATGTGTGAAACCAAAGCATACGTATGTTAAGGAATAATATTTAAGTTGCACAGATGCTTTTTTGAGGAGTGCAGTATTTGTTTTTAAAGATATACTTGTTCCCCTATAAAGTCTAACTAAGGGGAAGAAGATGATTAACACATTATCAAGCCAGTCAGATACGTATATATGCAATTTCTAAGAAAACACAGACTTTTCATTAAGATAGCCCATTTCTTAGCTAGTTGACGCAGCGATCATATTTGCTACTTTTTATTCAAGTGCATGAAAAAGAGCAGCCCTCCACGTAATTCCAGGGCCAAAAGAATTTGTTAAGAGTTACTACACAATGGAGAAAGTACATAAGAGAAAATTTATCCATGTGAAGAAACTGGTGAACTGATGACAGTTCGATATGAGTTGAAGCTATATCACCCACAAATATTAAACTAAGAACAATAAATGCAATCTCTGGATGGTGTGGAGCATTATCTATTGAATGATGGAATATTTTTGGCCTCGCAGTTGTAGGCATTAAGTTTTTTTTTTGTTAAGATTTCCATGCAGGGTCTATCAAAAGCAACAAAAGCAAAAGAAAGAACATAAACTGTGTGATAGAAAATCCTAGAATGCAGCGATGAAACACAAGCAATGATGCAAGAATAATAAGCCTTTAACTTAATACTTAAGACTCCTTCAAAGATAAATTTTCCTTATCCCCATGGTTGGAAAGTTTAACAAGACATAAAGCTTGTCCAAGTTAATCAACCATGTCTAAAATCCATCAGAAATTACTTGAACCGGTGCGATGTGTCTAACGCATGTAGATTGAGAGATCCTAGCAATTAAACAATGCACCATAGAATGGTAACTCACATTGCTTCTTCCCCAAAATGTTGATCTCTTTGCATTAAGACTGGAGCCTTTAGCTTTACCAACTGGCTTCTCAGTAGAAGATTCAAGCCCAAGTGCAGATATCGGATGTCCAGGATCCATTGTAGAAAGAATCTCACCCATTGATCGGTAAGATTCACTAGACGGTAGCACAGTTGGGACATCTATCTCATTAATTGGATTTTCATTTCCGTTATTTTGCTTACCATGTTCCTCCAGCTGAAGATCAGGATCTCTCATCTGCGGGGCATCAACAGCTGAGCTCGAACTCCCACCCTGAGTATGATTGTCTCTAGGGGATTCAATATCTGAACCATCATCCCCAAATGCCTGTACATTAAAAATGAATGTATCAATTAGTTAAAGGGATTATCACTCAAGTTCTCCAACAATTTGAGTAGGAAGGAGTGAACAAATCAGCATTAAGTTTAGCATCCACATTGTGAACAAAGTTTACTAGGATGAATTTCAAAAGGGCCTAGTGTTATTGACATATCATTGGAACCTCAAACAACCTGTATCATGAAAACAAGAAAGTTTCATTCATTCAATCTCCAGTCCTTTACAAACTAGTGCCTCGTGTGCAGTTGTAACCCTAAACTAGATGAAGTAAGTCACATGCGTAAAAGCATGCTCTTCATAGGATACTTAGGGTTGTAACCATTAGGTGAAATCTTGCTTTACTATATCAACTTCCAATACATATGATTTTAAACTTAACTCTCTTCTTTGTCCTTCTTGTGGCAGCAAATCATTAATTAATATGTGGCACATAAATAAACTATCTCTGCTGCAGTTCTCCTAATTAATGCTCACTACTTTTTCATAACATACAGATAATTTTAATTTTATCCTCTTTTATATTACCATCAAATGACAAATCCATCTAGAAACTACATATATCAACTGAAATCACTGAAATTCCATGAATAAAATGCTCTTCAATATCTCCTTCATGGATAATCACAGGCCTAGGTACTTCTTATTCGTAGGATGTGTTCAAGTTGTATAATCACAAAGACAACACTATCAAAGAATCAAAACATATGATTCCGAGCAGCAGAGTATGCACAAAAGAGCAAGGAGGACTGTTATTACGTATGAAGCCCCCTCAACTTCTTATGTTCAACACAAGTGTACCATGCCAAGCTGCCAACAATCAAGGATTATTTAACCACTTTCCACATCCAAGATATCCTGATGTCATTCTGAACATTGATCATCACAACAGACATCACAACAAGTATCATGTAAAGCCATTGCATGTGTGTCTGTGTGTGCAAAAGTTTCTATGGGCTAGGCCCATTTGACATAATGAAAACATAAGCCAAGCAACCATTCACATTCTGTTTATTATTAAAACATTAAAACTATTTTATGCATTTTTTAATATATATTGGCCAGAACCTTGCCTAAAGAATCATTCCAAAGCCCAGCCCAAGTGGGTCAGGCCCCCGGCCCGTGGACCACTCAAGTGCCCAGTCATTGATGTATAAAGCTTCATGCTTCTATATTAGAGAAAAGGGATTAAAAAGAACCTTGTAGTCATACAGATCACTGCCTACATAACCACTGCTTTCACTTAATTTCCCACTAAGAACACGTTCTGCATCTTCATCCGTGTCTGCATCGGCTTCATTTTCTGCATCATGGTAACCATTGTCCTTCATATCTGGATTTTCATCATCAGTCGAATCTTCACTAGCACTATTTCCAATCCGAGAATCAGCCGAAATAGAACATCTTTGAAGATTGTCATCCTGAAACAACAAAAATAATCACCACAAATGACAACATAGTAGAGGAGACACAAAAAAATAGGGTTCTGATAGTGCAAAGGTTAACAATATTTTGAAACTAGAATAATAAGAAAGAAAGCTTCACGGTCATTAGAAACAGTACAAGTGAGGAAAAAGCTTTCGATAATTAATGATAGTTTGATCAACTCAAGTTTGCAATTGCTCAAGAATAAGTCATGAAATGACATTGTCATCACATTCATGATGGCTGTACTGGCTTATTACTAAATTCATTCAAATGAAAAGATTTCTAAATAAGTTTATGCTTCATTAATACTAAAAGGTAAATGGTTATAAATGTTATGATATAATTCCAAGCATCCCAAGTTTATATAACTTCATTTTCGTGATATATCATTTGAATACAAACTTGGATATGAATTATTCTAAAAACATTTAAAAAAATTACACTCAGCATAAGAAATAATAGAGAAAGCATTTAGATTGATATGCCATATAAAACAACAACAAAGATGGGAGCATCTTACATCAAAAATATTCTCATACTCCTCCAAAAGAGTAGCAATGATGGCTTGAGCATTATTAGCGGCATTTGCAGCAGCAAGAAGCTGTGCAGAATTATCACCATTAACATCAAAGTCATCCTCCAACTCACATTCACCAGCCAATAAGGGGCGTAAAAGCAAGGGTGCCATGCAAGCAGCTACAGCAGATGGAGTCATTCGATTCTCATGAGATTGAGACGAGATTGTATGCATCATCTTCAGAATCCTACAAAGCATGATGAATTAATAAAATGTTAGGGAAAGCACTTTTATGAATTTAAAGCTCCCGTGAATAGATTTTCCAGTGGATCAAGTAGCTTTGCCTCCACTTTCTGTAGTCTAAACACTTAATATTGATTGAACCCTTCCCAAAAATGTCATCCTCACACAGCACAACCAAAGTGAGATAACTAGAAAACTGACCATACTTTCTTATCAAAGAATCACAATCTAGCATCTACTTTCGAGTTAAAGCATTGGACTAACTAAATCACATACACAGTAAAATCATCTTTTCTGCATTCATGTCACATGTCAACAAGATGTCTAATACTCATGCAAAGTTTAAGTTATAAAAAAAAAAAAACAAATATTTATCGTACGGAAATGCATAGTTCTTCTTTTAAAAATAAAAACTCATTCATAAAAGCTTTCAATCACAGTAACACCAGAAAGCACAATAGATACAAACAAGGGGGAAAAAGTAAAACATGTCATGTTACAGAGGTTACCTTTGTAACAGACGGCGGTTTGGTTCAGGAAATGTCTCAAATATCGCAGAGCACATTGCACTTATCCGAGCTTCCTTCCGATCAATTTCTTATCCAATAAAAACGCAAAGCAACAGTATTAACTATAGCAGACAGATGGAACAATTATTTCACTGAAAGGCAAAATAATTTCTGAAAAGACATATATATATATA
>JBBYHK010000014.1:6484842-6495629 GCA_038382065.1 Adansonia grandidieri | reverse complement strand
AAAAAAACTAATTGATTAATTTTTTCTATCAAATTAACCAAATTAATTGAATGAAATGGTTTCAATCAATTTACTTAATTATAATCGACCCTTGCCTAGAATAAAAGAGTAGACTGTGTATAAAGAACAAACATTGAAAAAAATAACATAAAAAAAAAAGTCAAAATTCAATCTCCTTTCTTTCCTTGGTTTATAATCTGGGAAAAATGGTTGGATTACAAGCAGCAGCACGCAACCTCACACGGTAAGAAAAAGAGAGGTTAAAAATCAAATGAATCCCAGTCGAAAACATGGTAACCCAAGGTCTTCATCTACTATTCAAAACCCACAACTGTTCTTAATTTGTGGGTTTATGTAACTGAAGGATCTTCCTTTTCTAGGAATCAAAATCTGGAAAGCATGAAATATACATCAGATTTTATCCGGTGAGCATTGTTCCATAGATTTCCAATATATATTTTTTTTGTTCAAAGATTTCCGACAAATCTACTTTGCTTTTTGAGAAAGATGTTTTCCCCTCCACAGTCAGCGGCCCCAGTCCCCAAAGGGTAAAACTGACTTGTAAACCGAGGCATTGCCCTCAATTCCTATTGGACTGTAGATTTCCGTTCAGTTATCAAAATCTACATTGTTCTGACTTTTTTTTAAAATATTTGTGTCAAAAATTGTGACTAACATCTACAATCGATGCATATCCAAACATAATATAATCATATAAAAATGTTATCTTTTCTGAAACCCATTCGTATATAAAAAAATTTTTAGAAATGTGCTCATATGAAAAACATCCGATGTTTACGCTCAAATTTCAGTAATGTCGATCAAGATGCACCCATGCTTTGCTGATCATATCAACTGGGGAAACATTTAATGGTACCTCTGTCCGCAAAAATATTGAAGATTACAACTTGCTGCAACCGACCTCGAAGTTTTATCTGCTCTAACTTCAATTACAACAAGTCTAAAAGGATGAAATAAAAAAGAAATCAAGACTGGTGAGCAAGAACAAGAACAAGAACAAGAACAAGAGCAATGCTTAATTACAACGAATGAGTGTATTTTTATTATATTTTTATAGGCAAGCATATATCAGCTGGATTTTCATTACTACTTCTGCTGGGCCAAGTTGATAATTTGGGTATCTCCAACCTTCTTCCTTAATCTGGTAGTCAACTTCACAACATCAACTTCATCTCCAATCACAACCACTTTGTCTTTCTTTTCTCCTTCTAACCCAATATAGCTCACGCCTGGATTTTTTTTTTTTCAGTTAATAATTAATTAATTTCAAATCTCATCAAGTTTTAGCTACAAAACCAACAAAGAAATTAATGATAAATATATAAACACAAAGAAGCAACTCACCCTTTTGTTCTGCAGCCACCCTGAGGGCCTCAGTCTGGCATTTTTGGCACTTCATATCCACCTTCAAGTCCAACTTTTGCTGCACACACACACACACACACAGTCATCAATATGCAAAACAAGAAAAAGAAAAAAAATTCAGTAGTAAATACTAATAATACAGTAAACCCAAAACTATAGAATTTATACTAAACTAGTATTTTATACATATGATGAAACAAATTAAATATTACCGTCATTTTGTTTCTTATTTGGGAACACCTAAGGAATAAAGAGGAGCAAATACTGACTGGAAGAATCCCATTTATACACTGACCGTGAAAGCCCCGGTTTACTTGGTGCTCACGTTTCCACCCTCATTTTTTTTCCACATTTTCACTGATCACACGCAAATAGAAGGCACATCATGTCGGTTTCTAGAATTTTCCGATTTCCCATTACCTTCTCTTGCAAGTTTCTAGTAATTCATTCAAAACCGTGTCAATGGGTTCACAACTAAAATTTATCCATGTCAGGTAGGAATAAGTCATAATCCGAAAATTGTATAATTTTTTCTTAGTTTTAAATTATTAAAATAATATTATTAATAAAAATATATTTTTATAATAAAATTTAAATAAAAATATATTATTTTTATTTTTAAATAGTAATTTAAATTAGATTAATCTAAATTAAAAAAGACTTTATTCAAGCTTGATTTATATGAATCGAACTTGATGTGGCCTGGCGGTTGACAGGTGTATTCACAACAACAGGCTACCTAATCTAAGACAATTCTAAGAAAAAATGCGAGACGGTTTTTTATAAGAAAATATATTAATCTCAATCATTGTATTCGCGTCTGTGTATATATAATATAAATATGTCTCTTCGATATGATAATATAAATAGCAGCACTATGATTTTCTTTCTTGGGTTAAAACATGGTGAAACTTTTTATTGTTTATGGAGATAAGCAAGTTCAACACCTTTACGAATTATGCCAACAATTATATAATTTGTGAATAAAATATTAGATTTTTAATTTCGATAATTAAGTCACCCCCACAACCCAATTATTAAAAAAAAAAATTCTCAACTATACTAATATTATTGTCAGAATTAGTTTTGACTTTTGATTGCATAGTAATAGATTTTTAAGAGTTCATATTTGAAAGGATTTAGGTGCCTCACTGTGAATTAAAAGAAAGGGATTGAAGGGTTAAAGAATAAATTAAGAATTGTAAAACAATATTAATATTGTCAAAAGATCGATCTAACGGTTTTAAGTATTCATATATTTATGTAAATTTTTATATCTTAATAATTTATTTTATATAAATTTTGATATAATTATATTTCATATCATATTTGAATTACTCTTTTATTTTATACTTTAATTATTTTTTTATATCATATTCGTATAATTTGATTTTTCCTGTGTTCAAATTTATTAGGTGTGTTAAAAGATTAAGCTCAGCAAGTTTCTTATAGTATTGGTCACCTAATATACGTTAGATGGTTGAAAAAAAAGGGTAAAAAGTGCCCACTTTTGCTACTTCCTTTATAGCAATATGACTATTATAAAGTTAAATTAATCAATCAATTACTTAAAAATTTGATAAAATGATAAGTACGTGTATTTAAATGAGATTTAAAGTTTGAATTTCGTTCTCTAAGGCAGTGAATAAAGTGGCAATAAAATGTAAAAACAAAAGTTGCAACCTTGAATTGCTATTACCCTTTTTTTTTTTAATTTTTCTTTTCAAAGCTGAAATCTTAAAGTTGAAGCTTCGGTGAAGGAGTTTTTACAAATCTTAAAGTTGATGCCTCAGGTAGAGGAGTTTTCTCGTTTGGAAAATGTTTAAAGTAGAAATCTTGGTGGAGGAATTCTTTCAAATTTTTTAAAGTTGAAGCCTCGGTGGAGGAGTTTTTATAGATTTTAAAGTTGAAGCTTCGGTGGAGGAGTTATTTCAAATTTTAAAGTTGAAGTCTCGATGGAGGAGTTTTTACGTTTGAAAATTTTTAAAGTTTATGCTTGGTTATGGGATTCCGAAAATATCAACGACTGTAGTAAGGTCTAAGATATAGGTGTCTACGACTTGTATACTTCCTGTTCTATAGCAAGTGCACAAAAAGGGACAATCGTAGACACTCGATTTTAGGCTCGGGTAATTTGAACTAGCAAGTTGACCCTTTTGGGCCATTTACTTGTTTGAAAATTTTTTAAAGTTTATGCCTGGTTGTGTGATTCCCAAAATATCAACGATTGCAATAAGGTCTAAGATACAGGTGTCTACGTCTTTTACACTTTTTGTTCTACAGCAAGTGCACAAAGAAGGACAGCTGTAGACACTCGATTTTGGGCTCGGGTAATTTTAAACTGGCAAGTTGACCCTTTTGGACCATTTATTAAGCTTTGGTCTATGTTAGGAAACCAAAATTTGTTTTTTATTTATCATAGTTGAAAAAAAAAAGCTGAAATGGCAGGTTGGAAAAAAAATCAGATTTGGGATCAAAGATTCAAGGTTGATTTTTAGAGATTTAATTAGAATTTAGAATCAAAGGTTGACTTAAATTGGATATTTGAAATTAATTGAGAATTGAAATTTTATAATTTTATTTTCTGATTGTTGTAAATTTAGAAAAAGAGATTGGTGATTAATCCCAGTTTTTAATGCTTGGTCCACCAATCTCCTTTATGGATAAGATTAAAAAATTCAGCGTTGCACAAAAAAAAAAAAAAAACACACACACACAGAGAAAAAAGAAAAGAAAAAGTTATTGGGTAGATTGTTCTGAGAAGCTTGTATTTGGAATGAAAGCTTGGCTTCTTTCTAGATACATTTTTTTCGTTTTTCTTTGAATTTTGTTTTTCTTATTGTTTGAAACATCAAAACTATTCTTATTGTTTGTAACATCAAAATTTTTCTTTGATTTTGTTTTTCTTATTGTTTGTAACATCAAAGTTTTTTTTTTAACACGGTAAATTTTTATTTTTCAAAAGCCATTTTAGAGTTCTTGAGTTTAAAAGGCAACTAAGAGTTTTCTTAAGGTCATGGTAGCACATGGTGAAGATTTGAATGAAGGAAGGAGACATATTTTCAAAGATATTTTCTTTTTCACAATTTTAATTACATGCAAATGCGTTTTTTTATAAAAAGAAAAATTCTGACAATCATTCTAATTGCCAATTTCTGTTTTTTCCAAAACAGGTTTTGTGACCTTCCAGAAAGAAGTTGACCGCAAATTTTTTTGAGCTAAAAAAAGCTACCAAGTGCCAAAAAAAAAAAAAAAGAGAATTCAATGTAGAGGGACCAAACTCTGATCCCTACATGACTAGCACGTGGATCCATGTAGGTCCTAACCTTTTTTTTTACTATTTTATATATTTATTATTATTTTTCTTTATTAATTCGTTCTAGTGAAGTTTAATATTATTTTTTTATTTATTATTTAATTTGCTAGAATTAAATTTAGTTAAATATATTTTTATATTATTTAGTAATAAAAATTTGTACAGTAATTTGTTTGTACTTTGAGGGAAATTAATTCTTTTAATGGAAATAATTGATATAAAAAAATAATTCTTTTAATGGAAATTAATTGATGTCTTTCCGATGATGAAACTCGAAGAAGTCGTAAATGGTTGACTTTTAAGAATTTTATAGGTTAGAAAATTTTGATTAAATTCTACCAGCACGATAGAGAGTTTATTCAATAATTTTCAATATTAAAGGTCTTAGTTAATTTTCATAATTAAAAAAATTAATTAAGTTGGAATAAAGATTTATTTTTTCTTACTTTTATGCATAAAATATTAAAATGAATCCGATGATAGAGCCTTTTCAAAGGAGCAAATGGATTCCTTTGAATATTTTTTAGGTGAGGAAATATTTCTTAGAATTCCACCAACATGATGAAGAATTTCTTGAAAAATTTTTCGATATTTAATTTTTGATTAAAAATAAATAAATTAGATGTTTAGATAAAATTTAGTTTTTTTTTTTTTCATTTTTTCATAAAATATTAAAATAAATCCGATGATGGAGTAAATTTAAGGAAGTAAATGGATTTCCTTAGATACTCTTGAAGTAAGAAAATTATTCTTTAAAATTTCACCAGCATAATGGAGAATTCCTTAGAAAATATTTTGATACTTACATATTTGATTAATAAATCAAGATTTTTTAAACCATAGGACCATTAGTTCAACACGAGGCTAACTAGGTATTGTCTTTGTAACAGACGTTGTGAGGGTGCCGATTCTTCCCTACACGTAATTGAACTCTCGAATCTAGTTCTGAGCGTTAACCAGATCCTATTCCTTTAGGGCGCCTTAGTTAAACTTAGGATAACCTTGAAAAGAGTAGATTCATATAGGTGATCTAATCTCACCTTTAAAAAAGATTAGTGGCGACTCTTGCATTTTATGTCTACTGATCGAATTCATATTTAGCATGTTATGACAAATTGGCAACTCCACTGGGACATTAGAAAGTCGAGCCAGAGTTAGTCGTATGATACTATAGGTCCTTGTGATTTTTTTTAGAATGATCATTCATTTATGTTTAAATTTTTATTACATTATTCCTTTCCTAATGTTTGTTCTTTTCTTTAATACACATGAAATTGTTAAAGGGTATGGATTGTTCCTTCGCACATGCTGCATAAATCATATCATAAAGCCTTAGACCCGGCCTCGTCCTTTGAGGAAGGGGTAAACTAACTACATTCTCGTAAGGTGTCAACGTTCTCGTAAGGTGTCAACCTCCTCATGGGCTAGCAAAACACTTTCAGGATGTAGAGTAACAAAGCTTTCGTGAGGTTTTTGTCCAATTATACATGCCATTTGGCAGCTGAGCCTGTGAGGCTATTCTGGAAGACATGATTAAGCAACTTGTCATTATTTGCATGAGCTGCCATTTTCCTGCAATGCATTGTAACATGTGTGACAGGACAAGTAATACCGTTATATTTCTCAAAGTCTATAGTCTTGAACTTTGGAGGGATTACAACATTAGGTGCAAGACAAAGTCCTGCAGCATCTATGGATCCAAAACAATCCATTCATTCCACAACTCGAAGCCTTTCTTCAAGAAGACTTATTGTTTGAGACCGAAAGTCTACCTTTGCTTCCTTTTCATTGAGCTTCAACTTCTTCTGTTTCTTTGGGTCATCTAAATTAGGAACCTGAATTACGTCATCTGGCTTTGGCCCCATCATAGAAACGATAACCTCTGGCATTTTAGGATATACAATAGGGATTTCCTCACTAACCAAGTTGTACACAAGATTTTGGCTCTTCTTTTTCATCCGGTCTTTGTCCATTTTCCCTTTCCCCTTGTTCATTTCTTTCATTATTTCCATCAATTGAGCTAGTTGCTCTCTCATTTCCTATCGGGCTTTCTCTATTCTCTCAATTTTGTTAGATTGCTCTTTAGCTATGGTTCTCACTCGGATCGGATACCATAATGGTGCGAAGCAGATTACTCCGTGAATTTTTGTTGACGAGCTATCCTTGAACTTTTTTGTTACCAAAATGTTGAAAAGTTTGGGTATCATTCATCTAAGTCAATTAGCACATAATTATTAATATGAATGCATGAATAAGTTATGCAAAAAGGGAATATTTGCCACATAACAATTTTTGATAAAAAAAACTTTATTATTATTCTCAATAATGTTCTAAATAACATCCATGAAAATAAAGCCTAACATCTATGGCTTCCAAACAAACTCCATTATCTGCCTATAATAATTTTGATCTTCTTCTAAGAGTTCACATAATTTCTGGCCATAAAGTTGGAACGGGTGCACACTCGCCTTTAACTCATTGATTTGATCATGCATTTATTTCGCTTTTCGAGCACTAATGCAAATCTGGTAGAATAAATGCCTATAATGTAGTTGTCTTCTTGAACTCGTGTCTTAGGCTTGTTTATATTCTTCTTCTAACCTTTCAAGTCTAAGGGTCAACTTTTGACACTTTTCCTCAAATCTCATATGTTACTATGTATGTTTCCTCGTTTTCGACCCTCATATGCTCAAGCTCTAAAGTCTTTTGAGTAGCCACATCATCAAATTCTTTAAATGCAGTCTTCTATATGTCGCAATCTTGGTTCAGCTTTTGAATCCTCTAATTTTGCTTAGATCGACTTTCTTCCAGCTTCTTAATCTTCTTTGGTAAGTTCTTATTTTCTTGCTTTACTTTATCTTTCTCCTTTTGTAGCTTTCATTTAGCCAGTTCTATTTTTATCATAGGGTCAGGAGGCATAAATTAGACTGAATGATTCACATTGTCTTTAAGGGAAAACACTATGTCCTTAGCTCGCTTTATGTGCCACACTGAGTATTCAGAGGAGGTATTATTCGTGAATTTCCCTCCTTTTAATCGAATTATTTTCTTCCAAGTTTTGGTGACATCTTTTTTTTTTCTAAAGCCCCTTTATCTGTGTAACCAAACTCCATCTGATTAAGCCTATGAGTTATTCGGAAAAACGAAATTTATTGAATGATGTCAATTGAACTTAACAATTTTGAATACAATATTATATGTTTGAATATAATATTATATGTTATGAACATAATATGAAAAAATAATTAAAATATAGTACATAAAAAAATATGACATGAATACATCAACATTTCAACATCCACATAAAACATATTATTACCGTGTCAAATTTTATATAAATATATAATACTTTAAATTCAATTGAGATACAATAATTAATATAAACCTAATAACAATACACAAAATAAAAAAACCAAAATAAAATCTAAAAAAATTTAAAAAAATTAATGGATTGCCTGTGTCAACAGGTGGTTAAATATTTTGGGATAATTTTAATATTTTCAATTAAGATACAAAAAGTAATATAAAATAATAAAAATACACAAAATAAAAAATAAAATCTCAAAATATTAAAAAAATGAATTGTCATGCTTCAATAGGTGGTTAAATCTTTTTAAATAACTTTAATATAACTAAGAGTGTTGCCCCCCGCTTCTTTGGCGGCTTTTTATATTTTTTATAAAATTTAATTAATTATTAATAAAAAATTAATTCTTAATTAAATTTTATTTAATAATAATTATGTACTTAAATTTGATATTTAAAATCTTAACGTAAAAATCAATCACTTTAGTACAATATTTAAACATAAAATAAAAATAATTAATAAAATAAAATTATTTTTTAAAAACTTTTTTAAGTCAAGTATGAATCTTAAATCGACTTATGAGTTAACGTGTAGATTAATCATTTTAAATAAAATTTTTCTTAAGTAAGTCAGTTATAGATTATAAATTGATTTGCGATTTAATGTATAAACTTTTCATTTAAATATATTATTTTACAATAAAAAAATTAATAAAATAATTTTTTAAAACTTTTTTTCATGCAGGTCGAGTATAAATCCAAAATTAACTTGCATGTCAACTTGCAAATCATATCCTTGAAATACATCACTTAAAAATTGAATAAAAATAATCAATTAATAAAATAATTTTTTAATCGTTTTGTATTTATTGTCAAGTATATATATCATAAATTGACTCACAGGTCACCCACAAAACAATTTTTTTAAAATAAGTCATTTAAAAATAAAAACTTAAATCTAAAAACTAAAAATAGTTTACAAATTAAATTTATTTTAAAGATTTTTTGAGCTCATTGAGTACGTATTCTAAATTGACTCGTAAATTAACTTATTTAAATACATCATTTAAAAATAAAATAAAAATACTTAAATCTAAGACATAAAATAAAATTTTTTATTTTCTTGAGTAGATCGAGTAAGGATTCTAAATTAACCTGTAAGTTGATATGAAGATTAATCTCTTTAACTACATTATTTATGACGTACAATCTAAAAATAATTATTAAAATAAAATATTTTTATTTTTTAAGCAGGTTGCTTTAAATATTAAATGAGCTTTCATGCAGACGAGTGCCTTTAAAATAATAAAAAAAATTAAAACAAAAACTAAATAAAAATAATAAATCTAAAAATAAATAAAAATTGTACAAATAATAAACCTACCAAAAACTAAATAAAAAATAAATTTAAAATACAAGAAAAAAATCAAGCTGGCCATGTGGCCAGCATTGAACCACACCATGTGGCAAGCTCGAATCCCTTAGGGGATTGTTTTTATACGTAGGTATAGATGCTATAGCTAAAGCTTTTCCTTAAGTAATTTTGGGATTATATATATAAATATATAAATATATATATTTATATATATAGTTTGATATTGATCCATACTTGCCCTATGAAAAAATACTGAACTTATGGGCTGAATTTGCATTATTGAGACATATTTGGTATGTTATGGAGTTCAAAGGTTGAATTTATTTATATCCACACATGTTTAAATTTTATTATAAAAGTTTCATAAATATTTAATAACATATTAAAAAAAGTATTAGATTTAAAAGGAAGAAGAATGGGTAAATTTAAGATTTGTTAATGATTGGATTGGATCGCGATCTTAATTTTTTTGATCTTTTATTTAAATCTAATATAAGTTAAGATCAATCCATTTCATTGTTTAAAAAAATATTTAAAAATTATATTAATATTTATATATTTTATAATTACTTTTAAATAAAAATATATTATTAATAAATAACAATTTAAATTATATCAACTCACTCTAAATTTAAAATAATTTTTTATTTAGATTAAATTTAATACTAATTAAACTAATCAAATCGGTAATCTAATCAACAAGGTTTAAGAAACTCTAAATCTATTGAGAGAGATGATATTTGTGGCTAACGAAATTGTCCGATCACAAATTATTGAAAGCCACTATCATTGAAAGCGTTAGGACAATGATCGGGTAATTATCAGCTGACGTAAACAGCACTAGTTATCTACTTAGCAGATTTTAACTAATTAATTAATATTTTGAATACATTAATAGCCTATTTGATTTGCGTTAATAATTATTTTATTATAGATTAATTTGACGTATTATAATAATATGGTTGTTTAGTTTAAAAAATATTTATTTTATGAAATTGTAGATTTTGACTTTATTTTATAAAATCTTGAAATAATTATTCAGCGCTCCCTACTAAATAGCTATTCTGACCTTGAATAAAACACAAAATTATTCTAAGAGATTCGCGTTTCCTTTGTCGAAGATTTAAATTTTATAATGTTCTATTTCATTTAATTAAACTATTGCTATAAGTATTTTATTACAGCTTTATTCGATTTCAATGAACCAAATGCGTCATTAATTTTGACAATATTAAAACAATCTAATCGAAAATCAAATCGAAGAGATTTTTTATTGATTTAATTTGTCAAATTGACTTGTTCAACTAAAAAATATTAAATAAATAATTAATGTAATTATACAATATTTAATGATATAATTTTGTAATTTAAAATTGATTTTTAGTTTAATTAACTGATTTTTTT
>JBBYHK010000014.1:6380104-6393013 GCA_038382065.1 Adansonia grandidieri | reverse complement strand
CTTGGGATAGTGCCTCAGATAGAGTTTTAGGAACTGTAATAGAATTTAGACTCACAAGAAATGCTTTATGAGCTGTTTAGAATTTATAAAATGACATAAAATGGCATAATGGGTATCTAGGATGTTTATTGCATTCTCTCTATTTTTTGGAGGGCAATAGGTAAATAGAGATCAACATCTTCAAAATCAGGTAATGCATTTTCTTGCAAAGAAGGCTTAGGTACTGTTGTTACCTTGTTTTCAGGATTATGAAAAGAGTCTCGACTTGTGCTGGATCAAAATTAAGATCTCTACTTCTTGCATAAACTTGTTCATATCTCCCAGTATCATAAATAGGTGGTTATTTTGTCTGAGATGATGTAGGTTTTGTTTGTATAGATTCTGTTTGTGTTTGGGATGTAGGTTCTGTTTATGTAGGTTTTCGTTGTGTTGGTATAGAGGTTTTGTTTGTGTAGGTTCTAGGGAAAGAAAATTGTCCCTATCCTTATATTCCATATGTGAACTCTCCCCCCTGAAGATAAGTTTCAGCAAAATATGGTCTACCTTCTTCAAAAGTTACATCAACTGTGACAAAGAACCTCGTTGAAGGTGGGTGGTAGCACTTGTATCCTTTTTTTTTTTTTTTTTGTGAGTAACATACAAAAATACATTTAATTACCCTAGGATCTAGTTTCCCTCTATTGTTACTATGGACATGAACTATGGAAGTACACCCGAATATCCTAGGTGTGAGGTTATTGGAGTTCTGTACATGGGGGTAAAAAGAGGAAAGTACCTCCATGGGTGTTTTTAAGTTCAAGAGTTATAGAGGGTAGTCTATTGATGATATGAGCAGCTGTTAGAACAACTTCTCCGTAATAAGACTTAGGAACATGTTGCTGAAATAGTAGAGCTCGTGTGACAGCTAAAAAGTGACCATTTTTCCTCTCAGCTACCCATTTTGTTGTGGGGTGTTGAGACATGAAGACTCATGAATTATACCTTTTTTTTGGAAATAGGAAGATAAAAAGTGATTAAAATAATCCTTAGCATTGTTAGACCTTAGCCTTTTTATTTTGACACCAAACTTATTTTGAACCATGTTGTGAAAGTTAGGGAAAACTGAACTTATTTTTGACTTGTGCTTGGTAAAAATAGCCATGAAACTCCAGTGCAATGATCAATGAAGGATACAAACCACCTTGAACCAGTCACATTAGCAATGGTAGAATTTCCTCAAATATCAGTATGGACTAATTGGAAAGGAACAAAACTTCTTTTGTTTCTAATGGAAAAAGATACTTGTTTATGCTTAGCTAACTCACACATATCACAATGAAATTCTTTGATGTTTAACCCCTTAAATAGAGATGGAAACATAACATGTAATATCCTAAATGAAGGGTGCCCAAATCGACGAAGATAAATACAAACACTGTCTTTATTGGATAAGGAAAGAAAAGCTAATGGTGACCTATCTTTGATGCTGTTTGAAATGCTAACAGCTTCAAGGAAGTAGAGTCCATCCTTCTCCTTAGCAAGTCCAATCATCTTCCTCGAGGCTTGGTCCTGAAAAACACAGTGGATGGTATAGAAAATCACATTACACTTCATTTCTAAAGTAATTTTCTGGATAAACAATAAGTTTGTAGAAAGTTTAGGGACATGCAAAACAGTTTTTAGAACTAGTTGAGGGGTGATGTGGATGTCTCCTTGACCAACTACTGTAGCGTATGATCCATCAGCAACAAGAATTTTTCGGTTGCTAGGACAGGGAGACTAGGTACTAAACAAGGAGGATGAGTGAGTCATATGGTTAGTAGCTCCTGAATTAATGATCCAAGAATCTGAAATTCTATATGAAACATTCATACCAATAATAATAGATTTATCTGAGAGTGATAGGGAGCATTTCCCACTTTCTTTAGATTTTCCTACTCTAGTAGATTTTTAAGATTCTTTACTTCCTTTTTATTAAATTCCATTTGTTCTGGTGTTGTATCAGCCTCAGAGTGTGCTCTGGATGAGTGGGCTTTACCATGATTCTTCCTCGGTCCACCTTTATAACCCCATTCTTGACTTCCTGTGTTAGGCTTTCCATTCAACTTCCAACACATTTTTTTAGTGTGCTTAGATTTTTTCCAATAGGAACACCAAAGACTGTCCTGTCCATCCTTTCCTAAATATCTCAGGTTTTCTGCCTTCCTTATATCCTGGATTGATAATGATTCCACCTTTGCTGTCATTTTTTATTCATCCTGAGTCTGATTTTCTAGCATCACTCCTCGACGACTTTACTCAACTCGAATTAAGGCTATAGTCTCATTTAAGGGTGACACTTTTTCTTTGCCAAGAATCTGCACCCTGGCTTGGTCAAATTCCATATTTAGACCTGCTAGGAAGTCATATACCTTGTCTTTTTCAATGAAGTTTTTCAGAACAGCAGCATGTTCAGAGCAATTGGTTTTAATGCACTGGTAATGGCCCAACTCTTGCCGTAGGCTCTGAAGTGAGTTGTCATATTCTGTGATTGTCTTATTTCCTTGCTTCATAGCACCAGTCTTGATTTTTATCTCATAGACTTGTGCTGCATCACGTGCCTTGGAGTAGGTCTGTCTGACAACATCCCACACCTCCTTGGCTGTAGAGAGAAACATGAAAGTGTCGCTGATTTTAGGGATCATCGAGTTCCATAACCATGACATGGTCATGGAATCTGCCTCATCCCATCCGTCGAACTTGGGATCCTTTCTTTCTGGTCTAGTTCCTAAAAGTTGGTTGAGTTTTCCTTCTCCTTTCAGGTAGGTTTGAACAAATTGAGACCATTTTAAGAAGTTTTTTTCCATTCAACCTATAAGCTGTTTGGATATTTTGTGGGTCCTTGGATGCATGATTTCATCAGAGATTGTTTTTGAGTTTGGCATATTTGGCAATTAAGGCCAAAGGGGAAAAAATAGAGTAAATGGCAATGAAGGCCAAAAAAAATGGTAGGCAATGAAGGCCAAAAAAGAAAAAAAAAAAACTTAAGCTTAAAGTTCTGATACCATGTTAGAAATCAATAAGAAAGTAGGTAAGAATGCTTGATTTCACTGTTGTTGAATATCAGCATACTCTAGGGTATTTATACAAGATTTTTGGTTGATTATAGTTGACCAAAATTTTAAAACTAATCTTAGATAAGATGGAAACTATACAACAAATCCCTTAACTTAAGGAATTATAATCTAATCCTTAATTAAAGGAATCTCATAATTTACAAATCTGCAATCTTTCAAATCGACCTTGTCTTCTAACTTCTATAATCTTTCAAATCTGACCTTATCTTCTAGCGGTGTTCATAATGTTGTCTGTCTGGGCACATTTTTATCTGAGACATATTGGCTGCCATTGTGATGTTCGTAATGTTGTTTGTTCGGGCATATTTGTCTCTTAGACATATTAGCTACCATGGTGGTGTTTATAATGTCGCCATATTAGATATATTGTAGTGATGTATTCCATTTGATCTTTAATTAGATCCAAGCAAATGAATGCAAGCTGTGGTAATGTTATGGATTGTGGAATAGAGGGTGTGCTTATTATGGAGAGATATTGGTCTCCTTTGTCATTACATGTTAAAACGGGTTCATGATAGCTAACTTCAGTATCATAAAAGTATATAGTATTTAACTAAATTACAATTTTAACTCTTATTTTCTTTTTGAATGCCCCAGGAGAATGCAAACCATGTTCATTTTTTGATTGTTTGTTGTCTACTTTATTTTGACATATTTATCTTCAGGAAATTAAAGTAGACTATAATTTGTTTAGATGTTATAAGTGATCAACTAGGGCCAAATTAGTTAAGGAAATGGTGAATTGAGTATTAGGTGGTATATCTTATCAAATTATTAGCTGGAGGTTCTGCTAAAATGATTTTGGTTATTAAGCATGTTGAACCGTGCATAGGCATCATATAAGACATAGAAAGTATAAATTTACATTTTGTGCATTCCAATTCGTTATCTGTCATTACCTTGTCCTGTCCGGTCCAGTCATTGGAATTTCCTATTCCTTTCATTTAGTTATAATTATATTTGAATATGCTCACATAGACAAGTAAAATATTATCTCATACCTTCATACCTATTCAAAGCATCTATTTCTCATTCTGTAAACAGGCTCGTGAAGCTGCAATGGCTGTGCATGGAAAAGTGGTAGATCACCAACGTAATAAGGGCAAAGGTATGCACTACTAACTTTGTACTTCTTATATGTGTATAAATTAAAGTTTTGCATCATACAGTCCTTGAACCTCCATGTCCTTCTTAAACTCTTAGTATTTGCAAGATTTATTGTTATAGTTTCACAATTCATCATGTAAATGGATTATTTAATTGGGGTCACTTTCCATCTTTAGCAAGTTTGTGGAAACTTGATGAACAGCCAGAGTGGTTAAGGGGAGGAAAGCTTTGTGATTATTAGCTGAAGGGTTTGAATTTTCTTGTTAACAGGTATATGCATATCTGTTGCTTTAGTTAGGTCGTTTTATGACAGAAAATGATGTCTTAATATAAGCATTTTGATACATCCGTTGATGTATTTCTTTTTTTTCATATTCACATTACAGTTGGAGATATGATACTAATGTCATCTTAGCTAATGAAATGGGTCTCGGTAAAACTGTTCAGTCAGTATCTATGCTTGGTTTCTTGCAGGTCATCTACAGGTCTTTAAGGAATAGCTATATCATATTATTTTGAAATTTAAGGGGTCTTCATTGATACTTTATTTTTCTAGAATGCCTAACAAATCCTTGGCCTTTTTCTTGTGGTTGTTCCATTATCCACCATATCCAACTAGGCTAAAGAATTCAAGAAGTGGCTTTCAGATACGAATGTTATTGTATACGTCAGTACTTGTGCTAGTTGAGAGGTGAGTCATGTTTTTCTTGTATGTGTGCTCCATTTATTCTAATAGATTCAATTTTTGTAGTTGCTTAAATATACTTTTTATATGTTAAAATCTTATCTACGCAAGAATATTTGCTTTGGTTTAAGCCTTTTTTTTTTGTTAGAACTTGTGATGCTGGTCACTTGTTGTAATGGGTTCTTTTTGAACGGATGAGGAAATGTTGCAAACCTGTAAAACAAGATGTAATGAAGAGATGGCCGAGAGGAAGATTAGAGCAGACTCTGGAAGACAAGTACGGTGGCAGGTAGTGATAATGAAGGTTGTAAGTGGCTGAGGATAATGAAGGCTATGTGGTTATAGGATTTTAGAGGAAAAAGTTGTAGAGAATTCTTTAAAACTATAAGTTTGCCCAAACAATGCCAAAATATCCTAAATAAAACTTTGGAATCTTTGTTTATAGCGTCTCCAAGAGAAGTTATTAAAATGGTTACTAGGAAGAGATGTAAGTTACAAAAGTAGTGGGTTGAGATGGAAATTACAGAAGTAGTGGGTTAAGACGGAAGTTACAAAAATAGTGGGTTGAGGTGATTACGGGAAGTTTCTCCCTTAGGGATGTTTCTGTAACATGGAGTGGACATTGGTTATATGACAGCACACTTAAGAATGTATTACTTGTGCAATCCTAGGGAAAGGTTAAGAAAAGCACTTCTTAACAGTTTTCATAAATGAGCTTCCAAGCCATACTCTCTAAGACATCCCAAACGTGGAGAAAACCTAAGAATCTTGCCAACCTTCCGGGGTTGACGCCAGGGTCTTTATTACGTAAAACTTACTGTGTCAGGTAACGTTACTGCCAACGAGTGTTGTACCAAAGTATCTTTGCCAAAGTACTTTTGCTAAAATACTTTTTTCAAAGTACCTCTGTCAGAGTACCTGTGCGAAGGTATCTGCGTCATAGTACTTGTTCCAAAGTACCTCTGCTAGAGTACCTGTGCTAAAGTACTTTTGTTAAAGTACTTGTGCCAAAGTACCAATTCTAAAGTATCTGCGTCATATGTTATTGATCGAAAATAGATATTTACATTTTGCCCTGTTATTGTCATTAGTTGATGATGCAAGATGCTTTTGGGAATACGTTACCATGGATTTGGAAATTGGGAAAAAATAAGATTAGGTTAAAAACTTGGCCTCACAAAGACCTATGAACAATGTTACCCGTGTTATCGATCCAAACTCTTTAGGGATTCTTGGCGCAGGTCCATCTGAGAAACGTCTTGTTAATAATAAGCGACCATATTGGACGCTTCAAACTGGATTTCCACAAAGGCAGGGTTTCCCCTCAGGCATCAAGTAAGCTTTTAGTGCTGTGCTGGATGATATAATTGATTGAAGAGTAATGCTGATTGGCTTTTTGACCATCTGGCATTGACTGCTTCAGCAGTTGAATATTCTCTGGGATACTTTTTTTTTTTTACCTCGGAATAAAAAGTTGCTATTTGAATCTGACTGTTTATGGCTGGATCAAAGAAGATGTCCACCAGATGGGAGTTGTATCAATGTAAAAATACGGCTGAGGAAGAAAGCAAAAGATCGACTTACTTGAGCAGAGCATGGAGGGGCCTTGCAACAAATTCTTTTACCTTTTTGTTTTGGTTTACGTATATAGCATGAGAATATCAGGGGAAAAAAAATCTTATATTCAATTTGAAATATATATGCACCAGATGTGAAAGCATCTGCAGAAAGAATTGTACAATATCAGTTTCGAATTTTTGCCTAACAAATTGCAATTTTGTTAGCAATAATGTTGGCATAAATTTGCTTTTAATGTAGAGTTGAGGTCTTGTGTTTTTACTTATGTGACGGTAGCCTCAGGGGCAACACGATTTGGATTGGGAATTTCTTACAAGTTCCACTGATAGGGATTGAATAGGTTCCAAGATATTTTATTTATTATTAGGACCATTTTCTAATTTAATATTTCACATTTTATTTTATTTTTTGATTGATGGGAATCGAGATCTTTAGTTAGGTTGAATCTGATTAAAAGATGTTGCTGCTGAATCAATTCAGTGTGTATCTGATGAACAATCTTGCCAATAAATGAATATTATAAATGAACAATCTTGTTAACAACTGGTTTCTGGTTAGTATAAAAGGTCTAAATCTGATAGAGTTGCTGTTATTGAAATTTAAAGGTTAGATACGTTGAATACCACCTTTAAAAATGATTTCATCAAGTGAGTTAAGTTTTGAATTCAAAAAATTGCATATGTTGCAAGTGATGAAGGTGCAAGTTTCTTGGGCATTTGCTCAACATAACAAGCGAAGGTTTAACTAGTCAGCTATGTTTATATCAGTTCTCTCTGTCTCTCTTATCTCGCCTTTTGTAACAAGATAACTACACTGTTCAAACTTGAAGTTGTGTAACTCTGTAAAAAGTCAGTCGTGGTTATATTAGTTCCATTTACATGTTTTTTTTTTTTTTTTTATGTGGTGGGGGGTGGGGGAGGGAGGGTCGGGAAGTGGGTTATCCTCAAACTCTTCTATGGTTACAGTTTCAGGACAAATTGAAAAATAAATGGTGACGAGTTTGAGAGGCAGCCTCAAAATTTTAGGGGGATAAAAGAACAAGTCTAACAAGTGTCAGTATATGAGGAAGTAAATAAAACAAGATAAAAGGAAAAGGGGTGTGTGCTGTGTGGTAATGGTGGCAATAGGGAAGAGTGTGGTTGACAGAACTTTATCACGTTATCTCTTGACATTGCTTTCTCAACCTCAGAATCTCCCACCTCCAATCCAAATTTGTGTTACATTCCATGTCTATTTCTTAAAATGCAACTATTCCGCCACCATCACTATCAAGTTTCCTTTCCTGTTTTCAGTCCTCACACTTTCTGTATGTATCTTACACTAGGAATATAATTTTGCATTTTTCTAGCCGGGGCCTCTTTTCCATAAAATTCATTTTATTTGTGCCCTTAAAAAAAATGTTATTCGAATTAGGGGTGAGCATTTGATACAGGTTTATGATGTTATCTAAATTTATATCAAAATATCACGTTTTGAAACTTATGTCGAAATATATGTTGGAAATGAATACTTTAAGAAAAATAAAAAATTTAAATAACATAATTTGTAAATTGCAATGCAAGGTACTCAATAACTTTTTTGCCCCCATTACTTTTATCTGATTTTTGTAGCTTGTAAAAGGGGTGGTTATTTGGTTGGTGGCAAATTAAAAGGTAAGAAAACAAACGTATTGATATTCATTTTCCCTTTTGTTGGTATAAAATAGGGTTTATGATGTAATCTTCTCCCAACTGCAACAATAGTACTCAAAGAGACCCTTTTTTAAAATTAATTATTTTGATAAAATTACATGTAAAAATAGTAATTATAACACAATCAAAGACTATATCTATGCAAATATAAATATTAAAATAAATCAGATAAATTAATTGATCATAAATTTGACCTAATTTATATAGGTTGAGATTTGAATTCAAGACAAAAATTTGCCGAAGGTTTGTTACTCTATTAACTATATTTACATTCTTGATGGTTAACTAGAAAAAAAAAGGAAAAAAAAAAAATAAAAACTCCTCATATGTTCTAATTAATGAATCTGTTGATTGGTGCTAACATGCATAAGAATTAAGCTTTATGGGATCGGAAGGAAATTCACCAAAAATACAGGACCGCGGGTGCCAGAAAAAAAACAAAAGAAAAGGAAAACAAATGAGTAAGTAGACATCCAATGCAAGGGGTGATGTATTCCAAGTCAGTGTGGTTCATAGCCGCAAGATTCCAAATGATTTCTCCCTTATCTGCCACGTTCGATCCACTTAGGACCCACGTTTATGGTGATTGCGTCTCCCGCTTCCTTATATAAGTCAAAACCACATACATATTACAGTGGCCTGCAATCCTTCATCATCAGCTTACGTGGGAAGATTTTCTTCCTCAGGTATGGCACTGTAGACACATGTTTTTGGACTTTTACAGTGTTGCGTATGGTTTCTTTTTGATTGTTTCTCAGTTTTTCCATTTTCAATTATGTTTCAGTTTCTCAAGTTTCGGAAGCAATAAATTTATCAGCAATGATATATTTAGACATATAACAAGAAACAAAACCAAGGGTTTATCTTTTTAAAGATTAATCTTAAAAGGGTTGGTGTTTCCTTGCTTGGAAATTGAGAAAGTTAGTGGAAATATGAAAAAGATTGAAATTTGAAGAAGAAAAAATGAGCAGGCTTTGTTTTATCAATCAAATACTAATATGTTAGTTTAATGAAACTTTTTTGCTCTTTATATTATTTATTTGATTGAAACAAAAATATTCAGTTGTCGAAGAAAGTCGTTTCCTTAAGGCAAAACTTTCATTATCTTTATCCTTTTGCTGGACCAAGTGTATATATACATATCTGTTGGAAATATTACCTAAAACGAGTTGTTTTGAAGTCTAGAAGTTCAAAGTTTTGATTCTATTATAACTTGTGAATTATAACTAGGGATTTAAATAATGGCCACGATCTGTTATGTTTGTAACTATGATAAACGTGTCGGCAATTGTAATTAATCCCTATTATACCCTCAAAAATAACAAAATACATAATACTGAAAAAACTAATGGTAACAGATATAATAGGACCCTATTCCGATTATTGAAAACCATAGTTTGGGTATCCTAATGAATGTTGGTTATCTGGTTTTGCACTCAATACTAGTATGTTTACCTAATAGACATAGCAATTACAGTAATTTTTTTTTTGGACTTCAAGTTATACAAAAACTGATTTTTAAAGAAAACTAACGTGTTTGAGGGAGGTAGAGTGATGTTAGTAACCAATCACCCTAATACATGTGCATTAGAATCCATGTATTTATATGATTTGAAGGTTAGAGAATGAGATTACAGATTAATTTATTACTTGTGATTTCTTTTCTTTTAATCAGAGAAGTTTAAACGCTGAGAAGTGTCCAGAGTTGTGGAAATTTAAGTTATCATTGATATTTCTTGGAGGGAGAAAGATGGACTACGTATATGGACCAGGAAGGAACCATCTCTTTGTTCCAGGGCCGGTAAACATCCCGGAACCTGTTATTCGGGCCATGAACAGGAACAATGAGGATTACCGTTCGCCTGCCATTCCTGCACTCACAAAAACTCTGCTTGAGGATGCCAAGAAGATTTTCAAAACTACTACTGGAACTCCTTTTATGATCCCAACTACAGGTATTCATTGTTTTAACTATTGTAACAAGTTTTCAGTATCCATCTCTGGTTGATACTTATGATTAGCAAACTTGAGAACTAAAACATATGTACATATGTTCCGTGAATCATATGAAATGTGTTGTTTGTCAATGATGTCTGTCTGTAAATCCTTTTTGTTCTTTTTGAATGATATCATCAATCACATTAGTATTATGTTTCTAATGGTAGTATCTTACTTGTTTTGGATTAGTTTATGAAGTTAATGTTGCTGTTTGAATTCAGGAACCGGTGCGTGGGAGAGTGCACTTACTAATACCCTGTCCCCTGGAGATCGGATCGTATCTTTTCTTATTGGACAATTCAGTCTGCTGTGGATTGATCAGCAGCAACGGCTCAAGTTCAATGTTGATGTAATTGAAAGTGAGTGGGGTCAAGGTGCTAACCTTGACGTTCTGGCAGAAAAACTTGCAGCTGACCACACCCACACAATCAAGGCTATTTGCATTGTTCACAATGAGACTGCTACGGGAGTCACTAACAACCTGGCTACAGTGAGAAAACTACTTGGTAAGTGTATGTTACGTTCTTTTAGCAGTGGACTTATTCCCATAAGAACTCCCAAGTTTACTTAAACTAACTGCCAAAGCGACATGGTTTATTAGTTATTTGGATGTCTAGCAAAAATGTTTAGTCATTTCAAAGCAAGACAATACCTTAAGCAAGGAGCTGGGCCAGCGTATCGCATTAGATGACTCCTTTACCTTGTCACATGCATGAAAAGTACCATCTAACAATGTTTGAATTTAATTTGTAATTGAAAATGTTCAGTCTTCAGTGTCTCAACATAAGGAACTGAAACTGTTGTCTTTATCCTTATGAAAGCCAACATCTAACAAGGTTTGAATTTAATTTATAATTGAAAATGTTCAGTCTTCAGTGCCTCAACATAAGGAACTGAAACAGTTGTCTTTATCCTTATGAAAGCCGATACAAAGTTCAGGTGAATGAAAAAAAAAATTGTTGTCAAATGCTTATCTAGTCCCTGGCATATACATTTTGGATCCAAATTATGTCTTTAACTTTTGTCATGATTTATTAAGAAACTTTTCAGTATTAAAGTTACTTCACCTTCCTCTTTCTTGTAGACGTTTCTGTTGTATTCCTTTTCACTGTCTTTTATGGTAATCATTTTAACTTTCAAATATGGTTCTCATACTTTATGTTTCTTCTCAGATCACTACAGGCACCCGGCACTACTTCTTGTCGATGGAGTTTCCTCAATTTGTGCCCTTGATTTCCGTATGGATGAATGGGGAGTCGATGTAGCATTAACTGGCTCTCAGAAGGCACTTTCTCTTCCCACAGGAATTGGTATTGTTTGTGCAAGCCCCAAAGCTTTGGAGGCATCCAAAAGCGCAAAATCGGTTAGAGTTTTCTTTGATTGGAACGACTACCTGAAGTTCTACAAACTAGGAACTTTTTGGCCGTACACCCCTTCAATCCAACTATTGTATGGGCTCAGAGCAGCTCTGGATCTTATTTTTGAGGAAGGACTTGACAATGTGATTGCAAGGCATAGCCGTTTGGGCAAAGCAACAAGGTGAGCCATGCTTTTCTTTCTTCAGTCTGAATTTCAACAAGTTGAAGACAAATCTGACGTTTTCATTAATCTCTAGAATATCAAATCTATTAACTTTGGGACTCTGTCAATGACCGAAGTCTTAAGACAGCCCAACAATGTTATTGTTTGAGGTCTTTTATGTCACCTTTGCTTTACTCTTTTGGGAATATTATAGTGATTGATTCGGTTGGTTCCATAATCTTGAAAAAGGCTTGCTGTGGAGGCATGGGGCTTGAAGAACTGCACACAAAAGGAGGAATGGTACAGTGACACTGTGACTGCTGTCCTTGTTCCCCCATATATTGATAGTACAGAAATTGTTAGAAGGGCATGGAAGAGATACAATTTGAGCTTAGGTCTTGGCCTTAACAAAGTGGCTGGAAAAGTATTCAGAATAGGACATCTTGGAAACCTAAATGAGGTAATTCCTTGTTCTCCTAAGGGATGTTGGTTAACATAGTTGCTCTTTCCTAATATACATTTCGCCACATTATGTTTGGGATCTAATTAGTTTAATTCACATTTCAAATCTAGCTCATTTTTTTTAATCGCCTCTGATCTTTTACTTGAATGATCTTTAAGTAGTACTCATTTTCTAATGATCTTTACAGCAAGCTTTTTTACCAACTCACCATCCACTTTAGTTTGCCTTTTATTTTATCTTGATTCCCATGTATTTTCAATTAAGAAAATAAATAGCAACTTGTTAGAAACCTTTACTACATAAGTTGTCTCATTTTCGTACTTTCATATATTTTGCAGTTGCAACTCTTGGGGTGTCTAGCTGGTGTTGAGATGATACTCAAAGATGTAGGATATCCGGTTAAGTTGGGAAGCGGAGTTGCTGCCGCATGTGCATACCTGCAGAACAACATCCCTTTGATCCTTTCCAGGATTTGATGAATATGCTATCCATGTAATCACTTTTCCTCTACCACCTGCTTCAGGGTACTCTGTAAAAAAAAATTGAAAATGCTTCCCTACTTTGCTTCCGCTCTGTCGAAGCTTTCCAAATCCAGTACTTTACATGTTACTTATTGTAGTATGCTTTATTTCATATATGTTTATTTTTTGGTCGTAATTTTAGCATTGCATTGGTTTTGGCTCAACAAGTAGTTCCATTGTCTCATAGGGCACATGAAAGAAAAACAAAAAGAAAATGGAAAAAGAAAGTAAAATGAACACCATTAAACCA
>JBBYHK010000014.1:6364772-6380004 GCA_038382065.1 Adansonia grandidieri | reverse complement strand
CCCATCATTTGCAGTAGGACCATATTTCATTTATAATCCTTCAGTTTTTAATTAACTAAAGCCTATATGATCTGTGGGGACAAAACATTGACCATATGTCTATTCAGTGATTCCCCATCCGGAAAATGAATAATTAATGTGGACAACATTTTTCTCTAACGATGAAGGATCGAACATGACTAGTTCGCCGAATCCAAGCTTAATTATAGGCTTATAGCTGCAAATTCAACCCGAAACAGAAAAAACAAAACTTGAATAAATATTTATGTTTTAGATTGTAAGGTACTTTTTATTGGCTACTTTGTATTATATCTACCTAAATATTTTAGTATGTTAAGTACTTTCCTAGTGCCTACTTTTGTATTATATAAAGATAATTGATTTTGGTCACTAAAAGTTTATCTCTTTAAACCATTTTTTTAAAGTTTCTTTACACGAATCACAGTATTACATACAACAGTGAAGGTAAATTAAAAGAATTATTTGTGTTACTTCAATAAAAGTTGCTTTATTGAAAAACGATGTACCTTCATTGAAAAAAAAACATTTTCACTCAAAGTTATTTATTCAAAAATTGCTTCTACGAATGTTGCTTTGTCGATAAAACGGAAACAACCCTAAAATTTGACAAAGTTTTTAGGTTAATTTCATTATTAAGATGTTTGGAAAGATTAATTGAGTGGATAAATCGAGAGATAGTTAAAATATTTCATCTTAATTTTTCTCTAAATTGCTTCTCTTGTCTCTTTTAGAAAATATAATAGACTCTTATGTTCATTATTCTCTATCACCAAAAATATATATTCTCTTAAAACAAATATTAATACTTCAGTACCTGATAATTTTACCAATATGCTTGTTAACACTAATATCATGCAACTCATATTTTTGAGGCTAATATATAAAAGCTCTTACAATTCATTTTGGGACTCCAAGCATATTTGATATGATCCCCACATTTCTAGCTCTTTTCTAAGCTTTATCCTTTCCACTACTCAGCCTTGCTCCACTGTTCTTTTATTTTCGACACCTTATCTACTACCAGTTGTCATCACACTCAATACTTCAGGATCTCTCCAATATTTTTCTTCATCGTCTTTAAAAGACCATTCTATTTCACTTATTTACAACCTTCTTGTTCTTGTTGAAGAACCATATTACATTTTGCAACTACATTTAAAGGAATGATTGCATTAGGTGAAACTCTCCTATACTTGCTTGATCTGAAGACATGGACAATTATCTCAAAACCCAGTATCTTCTTGTTATTGCCTACATCCAAGAGCTGATGAAGATGGTTTTAAACTTCTCAAGAAAGGATGCAAATATTAAAAGACAATAACAAGTGGATGATGGATACTCTTTTCAAACATGCATATTTTATCGTAACTTTTCAAATTCAATCTGCAAATCTAATTAGAAATGAAAACATTTCAAATGGAGTTACTCCTATCACGAACAAAATTAGTGAAGGAGAAAATATGTCTGATACACTTCTAGTACTTTTAGAAATACCAATATAGTCAATTCATTAAATGTTGGTACCTTCACTACTGTTGCTAGTACTCTTATCATGATTGTTCTTTCGATCATTACTCAAGGACTATGAAGCATTGACACAGCATTTAATATTATGTATCGGTGGAGATATGTATTTGTAACACCCTTAATTCCACGTAAAGAAGGTTTCAGAATTTGCTATGATATATATATATATATATGTAGACTTTTTAGAGACAACTTTTGTAGGATAAAATCGTTAGACTTTTGGGTTATAACGAATATCACCTTGCAGGTTGTAAAGACTCGTATCCTACACGTGAGATACTATTTGTTTCGACTTGAAAATCTCAAGGTTTTGTGCAACAAAAAATGTGCTTCACAAAGTATGGGCTTAAGCCTCTACAAATATATCATAGTGGATCCTTAAACTTTCTCGATGTGGAATTATAGGTGTTACAAACTTTCCTAATTAAAGCTTGATGTCCGGTCAAGCTAACACAGAATAAGTAGAACTAGGATCATACTAGGGATTCTAGAGGCATCTCCCATGGTAGAATGCTTAGCTCCCATATTTTGGGTAGTCATTGCTCTAATACCATATTTTAAGACTAGCATTCAACCTGTGAGATATTGTTCACTTTGTCTCGAAAGTTTCAAGAGTTTATCCCACAAAATGCCCCTAACAAGTCTAAGCTTAAGCCTCTCTCTCTTTCTGTTTTTCTATATACAATATATGTATTGTAGTAGATCCTTAAATTTTCTAATATGGGATTTGGGTATTATAAGCTCCTCCTATTAAAGCTTGATGGGAACAAAAAATACGGACTAAGATCTGCTTGGTATCATAGAGGTGGTTCTAACCATGTTGCATTTAGCTTTCTTAAGATTTTGGAGATAACTTTTACTGTACAACACTTAGCTCTTATAAGAAAGTGAGTGGGGAATAGGGTTCAAATCAAATTCTATGCAATTTTTGATGAAGCATCAAGAATTTGAGATTTAGACGGTTGAGATTTTTCCAATGAGGGATTTCTTAATGGACATAATAGTGGGAATTGATTTCCATTGGAAATTGCAAGTAATCTTTATCTCGTAAGTTATGTGTGAATTTTCATAAATAATATCAGAGCAATCATCAACTGTAATATGATATCAAAGTGTTACACCATGAGAGGAACCTCTAGAATCTTAAAGAAGCCAATGCCTGATATGATCTTTGTTTTGTCTACTCCGTGTTAGGTGTGACAAGGATGTCAAATTTTAATGGACGAAGTTTGCAACACCTCTAATCCTACATTGAAAAATTTTGAAAGATCTGCTATTATATATATATATATAAATATAAATATATATATATATATATACACAAAGAGAGAGAGAGAGATTTAAGCTCATACTTATGAGAAGCTTTTTGTGGACAAAAATATGAGACCTTTAGTCAAAATGGATAATACTTCATAGATTAGGTGGGAGTTTCCATAGTATTCCACTCGTATACACATTTGACACAATAGAATATATGCTTGATAGTTTCGGATATGAAAAATAAAATAGTACATCAATTTGCACATGGCTTTGGAAACGGTCAAAACATCTTAATCACAACCAAGACACGAATCGAAGGTTTTTTTTTTTTAATTTATTTTCTATTTTAAAGTTGAAATAGAAAATTTTAGAAAACAAAGGAATTCGTAATCAAAGCGAAAATTCATACAAAATCGCCATCAAATCAATAGTTTGAATCAGAAGTTATTAAATCAAGAAAAGAAACCACATCAAAAAAAAAAAAAAAATAGAAGGAAAAACCATAACTAATGCAAGCTTCGTGGAATCAATAATTGACTGTCAATCTTTTTCTATTCAAAAGCATTTCAAGAGTTATCTTAAATCATCAACATTAATTTCGTGTTTCCATTTTGCATGTTATTTAATTTTTTTTTCACTTTCTTTAAACTTACTAGCAAAAAATATAGATTGAGCTCAAGATCAATTCCAAACTTGCAACTTGAAATTTTGCTCAAATTCGATAAAGTTTCATATTTAAATTTTAGCTCGATTTGATATAAAAAATAAATCATTTGAGCTCACTTGATTAGATTCATTTACCTAACAAAAGTAAACTTTATTCTCATGTTCAACTTCAAACTCGATTATTTATGTTCAAATTTGAATTGAAATTTTTTATTAGTAATAAAAATAATAAAAAATGATTAAGATTGTTTTACGTTTAAGTAAAATTTAGGATATTTCAATACGACTCACTCGATAACTCAAGCTATTCGAGCTTGATTAAACAATGATTAAGTCAAAATTTTTTCAAATAAAATCAAATAACTTGTGAGTACATATATATCTGATTTACCCTAAGGTAAACTATCTAAAATAGGAAAAGGTAAAAATTATTAAACCAATAAACAATTGGTTTAAATTGGTAAAAAATCAATTAAAGCTAATTCGGTTCTCCTCTAGCGACTAATTGCGAATATTTATTTTCTTGCTTAGAAGTTGGAACTAGTATTTATCAAAAAAGAAAAAAAAAAGAAGTTGAACATGCAATAATCATTTTCCAAGTCTTCTAAGTGTAAAATTAATTTTAAAATCTTGAAATGTAATTCAGTCTAAGTAAATAACAAAAAATTATAGGTTCTTTAAGTCCATAATACTCTCCAACAACCGCAAAGATTTCAAACTCAATATTATCCAAAGAGTATAATTAGGTCCCAGCAAAATAAGGCAGTGAATATCCCCACAGTGAATATCCCTACTCCTTAATTCACTCCAAAATACTCTAAAAATAATGTTGAGGTCTAAAAAACTATTGGAAACAACATGGATATGACGACGTAATAATTTCTAAAAATGAGGATAAAGGGTATTACAGTTGATAGGATACGACAATGCAAAAATAATTCTATATATTTTTATGTAAAAATATTCAATGTAAAAGTAAATATAAATGTAAATATTGATACTTAAATGTTATACCAATCATTGTAAATATAAATGTAAATATTGATACTTAAATGTTATAACAATCAAGCAACTTTTTAAAAATTATTTGTTGAACTTGAACAACTAATGTAATGAGCTAACAACTGTATTTCATTTGTTAATCATGATATAAAAAAGTACTAATATTTATTAACCCTGCTTAGCTATTTATCATTAATTAAAACTCTTAGAGTTAAGATTTTAACAAATTAAATAATACTTGTATAGGAATTTTTATTTTTATTTTATTTTTGGTATCAAATGATTATATGCGAAATAAAATGAATTAAATTTATTAAAACTGTTACCTTTTGTTTTAAATGAAATTGAATGTAATACTAACCCATGTATTTCTTGACATAGCGTTTATACATTTAATCCATTAATTATTTATGATTCATAGAAGGATTATTGTAATTGTAGTTTTTAGTCTAAAATTTATTTTACACTACTTTTAAGTTATATATTATTGTTTATTTTTTATTTTTTTATTTAGTTAATAACTAATTAACTCTTAAAGAAATTATATAATATTTCTTAAAGTTAATATGAAAAAGAAGAGGCTAATCCCTAGTGTGACTCCCCTAAATCATGTTTCCGTTTTCTTTCATCTTTTTCCCTCTCTTTCGGACTTCTTCATGATTTGTTTTATGAGTGAAATCAAGCGTTAAAAGCATCAATGGTTTTTCAAACCGATCTAAATTTTCACTAATTATTAAGATAAATCCAAGGGAAATCTTCTCTTATGGCTTTCAGCTTCCAAATAGAGTCTTGTCCTCTTCAACTAGCAACAACAAATTAACAGAGGTGATACTTGAATCTAAATATAGATTTTTTTTTTTTTTTGTTGCTGTTTGCCTAATTTGGTTTTTGAATTGATTGTGGCTAAAATTTTTTTCATAGTTGAGGAAGGGTTGATTTGATTAATTCTGTGTGAACTTGAAGATTCTTTATTGGAGAAAATTTAGGAAAAAACTTCATCCCTGCGTTCTCGTGTCTAAGCTTATTTGATTGTGTTCTTGTCCAATTGGATTTTTACTTTTTGCCGTGTCTTTGCGTATGTTGTACGTATTTTGGCACGTTGGCAGTGTGTCTATCTTGGACACTAGTACGACATCGATACGCAGGAGCTTCCCCATGTCCGTGCTTTATAACTAAAAAACAAATAAACCAATAGTTAAAAATAAATCGAACATCTACACAGGTTCTTACGTTTAAAGTAAGAATCAAATGAACAAAAAATGCAACATCCCATTCATTTCTCAAAAATCCAATTTAACAACCCATATATAAGTAAAATAACACTCCAGGAGTGCAACAAGAGCCAGATTTGTATAAATCAACATTTATAAACTACTCTAGCATCGCAATCCATAAAAAATGAACGAAGTGAACAAAAACAAAGAAGCAAAAACCTGTCCACTTCCAACACTACTTTTTAACTGATTACTAGCAATTTAAATGGCTAAGCGAAAGCAAAGAGCGAAAACGAAGAGGAAAAATTTTGACTGACTTCTTAATATGCAAAAAAGGTTGCTTGGACAAAGTTAGGATCAGCTACTTTTTATAGCCAACAAGCACTTCTACAAGGGAACCAAAGCATGCAAAGTTCTGTATTTCTTTCAACATTCGTAGATATATATTTAATGCAAATCTTAAATAACAAGTTTTGTCAAATCTATGATGACAACGTAAACGTAAAATTACCAACAAAATCTTTTACACACGTACAATTAAAAATAAATTCGAAAAGATAATAACAAATGAAAATAAATAAAAAGGTACAATCTTAGTAAATGCCTACAATCTTCATTTTGCTTTTTTAAAACCAAAAAAAAAAAAAAATGATGGTAGAGATATGAAATATTTTTTGTAAGGGAGAAAGATCATCAAATCTTTGTAACTTGTATTTATTAATTAAAAAAAGTACAATCTGCATTAAATAGGGAAAAGGATTGAAGAAAAACTAATGGATAAAAACAACAATCAACCAAAAATCTGAAAGATAGAAGGCATTTAATGTAATATATGTTACAAGAAAACCCAACAAGAAAAAGAATTGAGAAAACCCAATATGTAAAAGCACTAATTAATCAAGCTGTAATGGTTTTCACAAAGGAGATGTTAGAAGTCATTTTCGGTTAGGAAAAATGGACCAAACCGGAATTCTTGAAAAAAGATCTTTTAGATTAGACATCTTTCTTTATTTTTTATTATTATAATTCTCTAAGATCGTTCTCCTTTTTATTATTATTCCATAACATCGTATTTGTATATTTATGTTCCCTAGGTAAACAGATTATTATCTTGAGTTGTGCATGCATTGCATTGGATTAAGCTAAGCTAAAAAAAAGTTAGACTGTTTTTAAAACAAAAATTAGTTAATGATGACCTCCATGGATTTGACTATAAAATCTGCAGCTAACGTTGCAAAAATAAGAGCTTTAATCCCACAGTGTTGTTTGGTGTGATGGTTTGGTCTGTATAGTTAGCTCGTAATGACTTGGTTTTTTAACGGCAAGCCATCAGCTCTTGGTTCTTTGCTGTCCTTAATTAGAAGCAAATTTGCTTGGTGGCCTGAATAGGACGAGAAGATGGGGGATTTTATTAACAATTTTTATTATTTTAGTTTCTTGCCGAATCATAGAGGTCCAAAGCCTCAATTGGCTTGGTTAGAATTGAATGAGGGCTGGTGAAATTCAATGTGGATGCATCGGTGATGGGCAAGCCTATACCTATTGGAATTGGTTGTGTGTTACACAATAGAAGGGGAGAAGTATCAGGCTTATTCTTCAAGGTTGTTGGTGTCATGGATTCTAACAAAGCTGAGTTGAAGGTATTATTTGCAGCGATGCAATTCTTGAAGCACTTCCAGCTCATTGATTCTCTAGTATATTTTGAGAGTAACTGGGCCGTTGTGGTATCTTGGTGCAATTCTAAGGTAAATAGGCCTGGTGTTTTCACAATCCTTTTGTGCACATGGACATCATTTGTCTGAAATTTTTGGATTTCGAAATTCAACGTCGTGGGAGATCTGCTAACTCCTTTGCTGATTCTTTGGCGAGACAAGTGGTGGTGCGTACGATGGATTTTGTTGCTTATTATTATTAGACAAGTTGTGGTGCGAACGATGGATTTTGTTGCTTATTATTATTATTATTATACGAGGTTGTTTTCATTGAGTTGGGTGTTTTTGTAAATTGATCATGTGAGGGGATAATTTTTGCATTGCCACTTATGGCTTTATTGTTGTACAATGATTTCTCTAATTACTTTGGACTAAGTTTGTAATTTGCTTTGGATTTAAATTTACGTGTTGTTAAAAAAAGAATTAAAAAACAAAACAGGTGATATAATAAATGTATCCAATTGGCTGGGTGTGAACTGAGCGAAGTCATCAGAACACAAAAGATTTATTGGCCATAACTTTCAAAGAGGAAAACAACGTCTTTTGCATTAAACCCTATGTATCTCTCTTGCAATTGTAGGGGAAAAAGGAAAAAAATGTAACGTGGAAGGCTAAAAGATGGGCTCTCTACTCCCCTTGCATGTGTCGAATTAAAAACACTGTACAATCTTCATTCTTTTTGTAAAACAAATAAAAAATATGGACAAGATACCATAAATGTTTTGTACAAAGAGATCATCTAATCTTTGTAAATTATATTTATTAATATAAAGATTACAATCTTCATTAAATAGAGAAAAGGATTGAAGAAACCAATCAACGAAGAATCTAAAAGATAATAGGCATTTGATGTGATAAATACTATAAAAAAACCAGCAAAACAATCCTCAGTAAATAGGGAAAATAATGGAGAAAAACTAATATGTGAAAGCACCAATAAATCAAGAATGTAAAAGATAAAATACATCTGCTATAATAATGCATACAATAATTTGCCATTCGCTGGGTATGAACCGAGCAAATCCATTAGAGCACGAAAGATTGGTTAGGGGCAACTTTCACAAAAGAAAACATCATCGTTTTTAACAAATCCAATGTATCTGTCTTGTAACTGTAAAAAAGGGGATAACATGGTATGGTAGAAGCCGGGTTTTTTACTTTTTCTTTAAATATTTCTTTTTCCTAATTTTAAAGTTACAACTTGGTTGATATAAGTGTGCCATTTCTACAACCACTAGCACATGCTAAACCACACGTGGATTAAAATAAATTGGACGTTAATTTGTATTTAGGAATTTGACCTCTACACTTATACTTTTGGATTGATAATTTGAATTTTGAAATTTGAATTTTTCAATGGTGAAAAGAGTTCAATGCTAAATGAAATTTAAGAAAAAAATTGAATATATATGAATGAAAAGATCATTATTTATATTTTTATTTAATATTTTCATTGTTGTGTCTTTTCGTATGCGTCTTAATTTGTTAGTGTATCATGCTTTATTTAATCCACATATACTCTGGAATCATGAAACTAAAGTGAACTACGATTTGGAATCTCCATTAATTTGTAATTATACTCTTTCGTAGAGAAATGGTTGTCGTTTCTCATAAATTTGAAAGATTATTCATCATATTTATATTCAAATATATATCAAATATGAATAATTTAGAGAAAATAAATAGTTCAGAAACGTAGGTTATAAATTTTCCTTGGATCTCAAAAGAAAGATTTAGGGATGACAATAAATAGCATGAATTTATATATTCTCAATTATATAATTTGTTTTTTTTTGAATTCAAATAATATAGGATTCAGATATTATAATTACTATTTATAATAAATTTGGAGTGGATGCGAATATGAATATTTGGATATTTATTATTAGAATTCACATCAGTTATACAAATAACAAATTTCAATATAAAATATAAAAATTTATGCACATAGGGAGAATCGAACCTTGGCTTACAATGTTAAAATTACAAATATTACCGAATTAACTAATATTTAATTTTAATATAATATGTTACTAAAATTAAATTACATCAAGATAATAAAATATAATAATAATTTAAAAACATTTTTTTAAAAATAAAATATAATAATAAATTAAATTAATTAATTATGTTAAATATGTTCAACTTAATTTTTATTTGATCTTATATTTTTATTTAAAAAAGTTAACTTAATTAAGATATTTATAGGATTTGAATATTTGATGAATAATGGTATTTAAAGTAATACTTAAATTTAATGTAGATAATAAAAAAAATTTAAATTCTATAGCAGTTATACATATTTAAATCAAATTATCGAAAAAAAATTTATCCAACCTACTGCCATCTTAGAAAAATTCTAAGCTCCACAACCCTTTGGTCAGCCATTAACTCTTATTTGATAATAGTGATATCTCTAGTTTCGATTTTCCTCAATGATATTTGTTTTTTGTGGTTAATTACAAAAAAGGTAAAAAGGTGCTCTTTCCATGTTTATCTGATTCCTAATCATATTTGCTCTAGTTTATGTTATCCGATCTCTTATTTTTATTTTAGTATTTATATTTAAATTTATATATGACATATATTCAAATATGTATATTATTTTTATACAAGCTCAGCAACCACAAACCTGATGACCTCTCCCACTAGTTTATCTCCCATGCCTTCTTCAAAGAAAAACGAAGGTATGCTAATAAACGAAAGGTGCTTTAGTCTATTACTAATAGAAACATTAAAATAAACATTTTAACTGTTAAGGGCCTATGAATTAGTTTCCGTTTGTAGCATACATTGTCACATGCACGTTCATTGACTTTAAAGCTTGGACTAAACATAGGCCAATTACATACCTTCAATTGAAATTCAATGCTCATAAGAAGAAAGCAAAAACCCAAACACCAGAAAACTAGGTTATAGAGGATCTAATAACATATTAAATTATCTGTTAACCTTAAAGCTTGAACAATTGAATTAGGGCCTGTGAATATGTTTTTGTAACAATTAAAAGGATAAGTGTAGTATTGTTTTTTTAACAAACCAAATGAAATCAATTACGACAGAAAAACCAAATTCAAAGCCCAATATATTACTGTGAAAATCGTTCAAACTTTTCCTTTCTGTAATTGCAGATGAATTATGTTTGACAACTTAATACAAAACAGTTTAAAATTTGTCCCATGGAAAACCTGTTTTAACATACACCTTGACCAATGAAAACTAGACGGCATTGCCCAACAGTAGCTTTAGGCAAGGTATAAAGATCATATAATGTGCAAGGTCCATTTATCAATCTAGTAGCTCTTTAAACATTTAAATATGGTTTGACAAGGCATAGAAGAATACATAACAGCGTAAAGCGTAGTGATGCACTGTTTCGTACTATCGAGAGATATAAACATTACCTGATTATGGTAAATGGAAGGCCAAAATTACAAAGAAAATCTTCCCGTCTTTCTATATTTGAGAACCCCAAATACGTTCATAATGCTGCCAAAAATAATGCAGAAGTATAAAGCTGATAAGAAGTTTTAGTCGTATACCAATCACCCCAAAAATACTTTTTAGTAAAAAGCAGTATTAAGAGGTACACTGTAAGAGCCCTACCTTCAATAGTTTGATACCAAATTTATTAGTTAAATCATATAATCAGATGATTGGTTTTTGTCATTGTTCTATTTTACTTTTATGTTATTAAGTAGATTTATTTTTTATTTTCCCTCTTTTTTTTGGTTGGGGGTAGGGAAGGGAAGGGCTGAGGACATGGCAAGCTTTTTAGCAAAAATCATTCATATAGTTTAAAGGACAACGGATGTGAAGTTTAAATCACAGAAAAAGATAGGTAATTACCCATCCATGAAAAAACCATATAACAATATTCATTTGGTTATTTAATTGGTAACCAAATAAGATAAAAAAAGTTGTTAGCCTAATATATAAATAGCTACATTCATGCTTCAAAATTTGATGATCGGCAAAACAAACAGTTATATTTATATATACGTACAGGTTTATAGTGATTGCTTAAAAGGGTGTCATTAGAGTTTTGAATGCCACAAGACCTCAATGCAAATTATCTATGAAAGATAATATACTTTTATGATGCGGCAGAATTGGCTAGGTACTGGCTGTTGATTTTATAGCCATATGTTTAGTTTCTTCCCTAGGTGATCAGGCTGAAAATCCAACATTTAAAATAAAACACTTATATAATAATGGTTTAACTACGGCAGGATGATATATCAGTACTTTTCAAGCCAAAGGTGATTATAGCCTCCTTAGACCCCCGTTGGCTCTGTCCTTACCACTTGCAAGTAAATGCACATGACACAATAGAGGACTGAAGTTATATATATCATTAGTATTGTAGAAAGGTATCATGTATACTCAGAGGACCAAAGCTTAATCATCATCAATTCTATGTACAAAACGAATAAGTTGATGCATATGTTTATCATTCATCACTAAGCAAGTAATATTCCATGGACAAAGGCCAAAATAGAATGTTGAACTTATTTATATAATAATTTCTGACCTACTCGTGTACTATCCTCATCCCATCTCTTGGAAGGAAATGCAATTGTTCCAATGCAACAAATCACATATGTAACCCCCAAACACAAATCATCAATTTGAAAATTCTGAAATCTTAGAGATATTAATGCAACACAAAAAAATGTCACTTACCAAGAAAATAAAAAGATAAGAAAAACAAAGGTTTGCTAGATAAATACAAGGCACAAACCTCAAATATATATGGATCTAGATAACCTATGTTTTGTGTGTCCCCTTTAAAGACTTATCAAGTTAAAATCTCTTTACAATGAAATTTTACATCCCGAAGAAAAAGAAAGTTTAAAGCAACAACATTTTTTTTACAAATCTCAATGAAAATATAAGGACGTAAATCATGAGTACGGCTGATTCATGATCAGACAAAAATTCCACCCATAACTTCTCTTTATTTGGGTTACCTAACAGAGAAGTTGTTTTGTACGGATCTCAGTAATAGGTTCGATTTGATGTTTCAGTTCAGCAAAGATGCCACTACCTACTGCTCCAAGAAGGAGAGCAACTTGCTGATGTTATGAATGAGTAGTAAAGTTAAGCAGTGGTTCACTTTGCTGATTAGTGCACGAAGCTCGAAGAAGTATAATCCATACATGGTTATTTGATGACCGTTTTTCTGGGCAAGTCTCATTACTTATGTTTGTTTGCATGTTTTTTTTTTACTTATTCTCTCTTTGGTTGGATTGTCAGGTCAAGTTGAATTTGTAAATGACCAGACTGAGACTATATATTTTAGTCGAGAGGGACTTTCCACATCTCCAAAATTCTTGATAAGCTGATACAAGACTTAAGTAAGATTCATATAGTGAAAGAATGTACTATATGTGCTTATTCAATGATGGTAAGGAAGTGACTTATCAGATCCCTATTTCATTAGTATATGAGCACTACAACTCTAGAATCTTCATTGCACCCTTTATGAGCTTGAACTACGTCATGAAAATATAGGCTTGGTATTGCTAGTTTAGCATTCACCAAAGGCTCACAATTAACCTGGGTTTTGAAAGCACGACAGATTACAGCGATCAAGTCTAAGTTGATTGACATGAGTGTTAGAAGTTCGGGAAAAACTACTTGATACCATAAAACTATTTGATACCACATTCATGCATTATAAATCATTGCATGAGAAATATGATGAAATTATTATCAAACATGGCTATATGGCATTATCTGCGAGGAATCATAAGTAGTTTGTGGAAAAGATGATCCTATCTACATGGGTTACATAGAATTGAAACAAGATTTTAAGATTTTTATCAGTCAAGATGAAGTCTTTTTGTTTATCTATATTTACCAGAAAATGCTATGGATATATTATTAGCAGATTATGGAATGGTTAACAAAACCAATAAGTCTTCTTACATCTTTAGGAAAATAACATAAAAAACAAAACTTTCATTATAACTTCCAGAGGCTATTAGTGCATGATGAAATTAAATTGGATGATAAGATCTTCATTTTTCATTTTTTCCTCAGTCAATAGAGAAATTTCATTAGTAACCCAAATAGGTTACAAGACACAGAAACCTTATCAGAGAAGGTTTCAAGCTATAAATAAATATTGAAGCAAACACCAAATAATAACAAAGACACTACTGAATGGGTCCTATGACAGACAAGCATAAGAAACCCTTTTTTTGCAACCACACGTACAAGGCCATTTTTAATGACATGATTAGCACCCTTCAACGCCTAAAAAACCTAAGGACCAGAAGAACAACCAAAGGATCACACCTATTAAAACACTTAAGACACACTCACATCCTTCTCGACTAATGTTAACTCAAAAGAAGCCATAAACACTGAAATTCCAGTTTCATCAGTCGAGCAAATCTAAGATATACCAGTTAAGCAACTTCACTCCCTCAGCTATCCTGAACGAAATAATTCTGCATCAGTCATCTTCAAAATGCAAGAAAACAGTTCACAATTTCTTCCATTCCTATAAACTCCAAGAATTAAGAGAGCTCACAAACAAGATCAAAGCATTAAAACTTTAAACTCATCCAACCTCGCACAAAATTCATCTGCTTCCCACTTGCCTTTTACCAACAGAAATCGCTCATTAGATACGCAAAATTCCTTCTTTGAAAACTTTCATATCCCAAATAGCCAAGAACCCCCCGACGTACCAGTCTTAGGAACCCAATCCCAATCAAAGTTATCATCAGTCCATACCCTTAGAATCCGCCCAACAATCACAATCAATCCACTTAGATTCTTTGCAGCCATTTCCAAATCACCTACCATGCACAGTGCAAACACCATTTTTAACCAGAGTTAAACGGAATATTGATAAGATCTAAATTAATAAGAAGACTAATTTGCCTTGTAGTTGTGCTGAAAGTAAAAGCCTATTTATGGCTTATAAAATGCATCATGGTTTGTTTGTTGACTAAAATAAACAAAATTGCTCAATAAAGTAATTCATTTATGAAAATATCTTTTTACATCTGATTATATATGGTATGGACAACAATTCAATACTGATAACATTCATTGTTAGCAAATATGATAGATAAATTAGATGCATATTTGCCTTTTAGTAGATCCAGTACCAAAAATGGATATCCTCCACTCAATTTCTTCTTATAAATTTCCTAAGCAACAACATTTGACAGCAACACCTACATCATCTCTAACTAAAGTTTAGACCGTCAACTGCAAATTACAACAACTCAACCATGAAAAACCTCTCGATTTATGCTATGTTTCTGCTTGTTCTATTCCTTACTTCAGGTAAATCTTTTATCAATATGGAAAAATCGAGATCGTCCTCTATCTATCAACTAAATAACATAAAAATGATAAAACAATGCTGAAAGATGGAAATGGATATTCAGCTTCAGTTTTGTATAAAAACATAAAGTATAAAAACTGTCTTTATTTGCTTGATAGTACCAAAATTTGTGAGAAAATGCTCAGATGATGAATGCACATTTGTTGTTTCTCTCAGGAAATTGGATTACCATAGATGCTCAAGCCATGTGTGAAAAACCACTGCATGGAGGGGGCTGCCAAAAAGATGAATGCAACGATGGTTGCGTGAAGCAATATGGAGCAAATGCTTATGGATATTGCTTTTTTTTGCAACAGCCCAATGACACTTGTGTCTGTCGCTACCCATGTTAATTTGTTTTTATTCAAAACAAAGGCTACTACCAGATTCTCCCTTTTGTAAACAGCTTTTATATCAGGGGATGAGTTGAAGCACAAACCACCTAAAATTGAATAAAAATAAATATTATCCCTCTCTCT
>JBBYHK010000014.1:6311438-6322636 GCA_038382065.1 Adansonia grandidieri | reverse complement strand
TGGTTAAAGGCTTCTTTCAAAGTGGTCATCTGCTTAAAGAGATAAATCTTACAAACATTGTGTTGGTTCCTAAGCAGAAGGAGCCTGAAGAGGTCTCTCATTTCCGTCCGATCAGTTTATGCATTTTTGCTTATAGGTGATTGCTCGAATCTTAGCCTCTAGAATGAAAGCTATCCTGCCTTGGTGGTTTCCCCAAGTAGCAGTAACACGTTAAAATACAGGAAAGCAAAATCCAAGTAAAAACTATATAGGGAAATCAATATTTAAAACGTAATTAAAAAAGTACCAGCAAAACTTCAAATTTCTAGTGTACAAATATATATATATATATATATATATATATATATATAAAACAAGTTGCAGCGAGCAGAGGGCCAATTGATATGGCCTTGGTAGTGTATGATAAATTAAATTTAAATCGACTCAGATTTGAGAGAATTTTTGAATTTGATTGGTTAATTTGAACCTTTATTTATTAATAAAAATTAATTTTATTTAAATTGAATTATGAAAATATATTAATATAAAAATATACTGTTGAAAAAATTGTTATGAAACATAAACATACATTTGATATCACGATAGAATTGCAACATTTCTCTGCAACACTGTATGTTACTTGCAAACCCTGAAATTTAAGGGAAAGGAAAGGAAAAATTACTAGAGAGCGTAAAAAACCGACAAACTAAAATCACCTGTTGCTGTCGTTTCGGATGGCCGCGATGATCAGACGATATTTCGACGGCGGACGAAATTTCCTGCAGATAAAAAGCGGTGATTCCAGGTGAGAGAAGGGCTCCAACTCCCACTCACAACAATACCAGAAAACGTCGTCGTTCTTGACCTACTACCGCTACTACCATCCCTAGAAGAAACCGCCATTGATTCGATTAACGGATTTTTAAGACCCAAGAAAAACAGATCAGATCCGGAAACGTTTCAATTTTCTAGCTTTCACGTTTTATCTTTTATTAAAGATTAAAAATTAAATTAAATTTCATGGTACAGAAAAACGGGTCGCAACCCGAATTGGGGGGAAATCGACAAAACCCGAACTCCTTTTTTTAGAAAGTTTCTTAGTTTTGTAAGTTTCTTCGTTCTTTTTAAATTAAACGATATTTAAAAAAAAAATGTATTTTGATTCTTTATTTCTCCTTTAATGTACATGAGAACCTGTAATTTACTCATAATCTGAGTTGAAATTAAAATCATGATCATTACAGGACAAAAACCCCAATCTTCTTTCTTTGTTTAGAGCTTGGAAAACTGTTTTATGCTTTGAACTCTTTGCAATATAGAACTAAAATATGTTGGAAGCAAAAAAATAAAAAAGAAGTCTAAACTTATATTTGGAATTTTTTTCTTCTAGTTTTTACAGATGAACATTATGTGTAAAACTCTGTAGTTTGCTTAATATACATTCTAGATTATATCTAAATTCTAGTAAGTGCTTCAGTATAACTGTAGTAACTGTAAGAATAAAACAAGAAAAAAAAGGGGGAAAATAGCCTTTCCTTTTTGGGAGTATTGCTTAATTGTTCATGATGCCAAAGCAATCAAATAACCTGCTGTGCATGTGCTTGTTGGAGTCCCAATGATCCGCAGCCAAACCCATTGTGAGTCCTGAACTTTCTGAATTTCTGCCAACTGCACCATTTAATAATTTTCATTAGCTTGTTATTCGTATCTTGATCCTTACAAAGCTTTAGTAAGGTTATCTTTTTCTTTGATTCGCCGATGAAACCAAGTTTACGTGTTTAAAGTTGTCTCTTTTTTCTGGATCCCAGAAAATTTTTGTTGGGAAATTTGAGGGAAATGATGTAAAGAACTTTACTTAAATTTTTTCCCGCTATTTGGAAAGTTATAATTTTTTATGACATTTATGTTTGAAGTTTGTTTCTTTATATGAAGTTTATTATATAATTTGTATGGTTATCTTTTGGTTACTTAGGATGATTAATAAGATGTTGGAAATGAGATACATGGATGAATTATTGTTTTGATTGCTTACTCTGCCGTCTCTTAGCTCGAATATAACCGAATCTTCAGAAAAGGGAATTGGTCTTGTAGCAGCAACCTGTATGTGTTTGTTAAAGATTTTAAAAGTCAGTTTCATATCACTATCTTTTGTAGGCTTGCAGGAGTAAGCTTATGTGCATGGATAGCTGGATACAAACCTTTGGGTCACAGTTCCCGTTTGGATCATTTGGATTCTCCATATTGCTATCTAAACTAGCTGTGAGATCGTTATTGTTACAAACTTCTTGCTTTCTATCATTTGCTCCCATTTCTGTTTGATCTTCCGTAGCTTTGTCTCCATTTTGTGGGAAACCACAGTTTTTCCATCTCCATGTCAATTGGTCCATGTACCTTAGATATATGTTTCCATCTGAACCTATCAAAAACAGTTGCTTGCCTTCAAAACATGGACTAGGAGGAGCAACCAAGGTGACATCTTTGCATGGAGTGCCATGTTCCACCCAGTTCCAACCATCCCATGCATTCCAGTGATATTCAATTAGTCCACCATCTTCTGAAAGCATGAAAATCGAACCTGTTAGTGAAAATAACGAAGGCCTCATAGCAGTTCCTGGCAGCCTGGACAGAACCAAATGCTGAGATTGATGATGCTCATGCCACAACTCGGTCACTTTGTTATACTGGTAGAGCCGGCCATTTCTTCCAACAACAAACACTATATTTTCCCTAAAGATTTCTTGGTCTATTATGCATGCAACTTTGGTTTCTGGAGGGTTTCGGCAATCTTTCCATTTAAACTTCCTCAGGGCAACCTACATGACATTTAAGAATGTTTTTGAGAACATTTCAAAGAATCTGTGTCTAGTTTTAGGAGTATAGATACTGGAATTATGTTTGAAGTGTTAAATTTTACGTTTTATACTTTTAAATTTACTAGGACTCAGTTGCACCTGACTCTGTGCAATATCATTTTGGATCCTATGCTGCTTAAGGTACAACGTGACATTTTGCTCTAGTGTTTAGGTATAATATGTTGAAAATGAGATAAATTTAGCCAGTACTTAAATATATAATTCAAGGCTTGTATTTCTTATGGAAGAATTAAAAAATGAAAAAGTAGCATTGTGTTATCTTGGCCTTTCAGTCTTTTCTTTGTTTTCCCTTTTCTTTTTAGGAGGAAAAGAAGAAGAGAACTAAACAAACCATGATGTACTTAACGTGTTTGCTTTTCTCATTTTATTTGATTTCTGCAACTTACACTGAACTGCAAGAGTCTTCCACTTTTGCTGACAAAGAAGAGTGCATCTTCTGTTGTGACTTTCAGTTTACCTGGCATACCATCCCAAGGAGGGCCTCCAGTAACTTGCCTTCCTTTCCTGAATGCAGTGCAATTAATCCATGCTAGCTCATTGCTGCTCCTTTCTCTAATAAGCAAGGTTCCATACACGTCAACAAAAAATAAACTTCCGTTGTAGTTTCCTATGGCACCTCTAATAGGTGTTGAATGATCGTGTCTTAACCAGAGCCATCCATTTTCACTGTGAAGATATTCAAAGGTGAAACCACCATCTGTTATGATAAAAAATGAAACTCCTCCTTGCGTCACTCTCAGTCGGAAGTTGGTGTTGATCCAGTTATCTGGGAAACTATATTCTTCTGATGCTTTCACTAATCTACTGCTGGATGCGCCTAAAGATAAGTAATCCTGTTGTGCTTTAGTACCCTTTCTCCTCCTTGTCAGTGATCTTATATTTCCTGATTCATTTGGTTCATCTTTTATACCTGCTATGCAATTCATAGGTCCACGTTCTTCTGTACAATACTCTCCATTCCATCCTTCTGTCTCAGGGGCATCTAAAATTGACCAGACATACTTAGATGATAATTTTTTTCGCATGTTAAATTGATTCGTTGGCCCTGAATTTTCACCGCCTAGGCCAGGTAGATGTAACTCTGCAAGTCTACCATCATCCAGTGCAAACAGTGTCCTGCCAAGTTGAAATCTTAGTCCTGCAATAGCTCTTGCAACTTTTGCGTTCAGTGGATGCATATGATTTTGCCATGCTTCTGATATTTGGTTCGCTTGAGCTGTACCTGTTTTCACATGCAAATGTTACGTCAACAATGTAGTGTGGTTGCTAGATTATCTAGAAAACTGTAACTAGTAGACTATGAAACTGCATCATCATTTTAAGACTACATAATTTCGTGCATTTATCCTTTCTTGCTTGGAGGTCTCATATAAGAAAAGCCTTGAATTCCTATAATTAAATGTACATAAGAAAGGACAAAGCTCATTTGTTCTCATGATTGACTCTAGAGTTTTTGCAAGTTAATTTTGTGCTAGGAACTCAGAGACTTCTGTTCAAATAAACTCAAAATTGAATTGGAAGTTGCAGTTCAAATTCTTTTTGAAACTTTGTTTACTGCTGAACTTAATGCTGATTGCTTTATCATCTACTCCCTCATTTTTACTTTCTAATTATCTGCTGCATGAATATCTGGGAACCATGCAGTTTAACCTCATAAAAAATTAAAATGTTTTCAAGATATCATTTAAGGGAGATTACCTATCAAACTATTCAACTTTTTTCTTCTTTAAAAGGAAAAAAAAAAAAAATAAGAGAAAGAGTTCATTGCTTTGCGACACTACTTGACGTACCTGAATGTTTTGGAATTCGATACTCAAAGACTGATCCAGTGGATGTAGTAAGAAACAATGATAAGAACCTTTCATTTGGCTCATCTTCCAGCATGGGAGTAATAGATGTCAGGTGATGATCTTCTGGACTTCCATGAGCTATCCATTTCCATTTCCTTTGATGTAGGCGTCTCTCTACCAATTTACCTCCCTGCATATTTTGGAAGTTTGTCATCAAATTTAGGATAATAGGATATGTGCACATTTTGTGGTGCTCTTAGGTCAAGGTGTAATTAGTTTGTAAGTATTAGTGACATGTGAGTGTATGAATTGTCTATGCACAGTACCTTTGTTAGGAGAAACAAGGATACAGACTGATCTCCACTCAAGCCATGTATTGTGCACCCCAGTAGTGGTATCAGAGAACCATCCTTTGCTGTTTCTTTACTCTGTAGATGCTTCTTCCATGATGGCCTCGAGCTCTTATCATATTCATAGAGATCACCTGTAGAACTATTGCACCATTTCATGTTTAACTCAGTTTTGGTAATCTTAAAACCGTAAATAAACAACAGATTATACATTTATACTCTCAGAACAACATGCATAGACATTCATGACATTCACTCACAACTCTTTCCTTCTGATCTTAGGAACTAGTTTTAGAGAATTATTTTATTTTGTTGTGCAGTGATTTCTCCATTTGACAATACTTTTCATCTAGCAAACTCGAGTTGTGTATTTGTCAAAAAAGAATCGGATAAGATCTACCATTACTACTCTACTTATGGCGATGGATCAAATGTACCACTCATCTTTGAACATTTGCAATTTTACCATAGTACTTGTTAATTTAGTTAAAAAATAATCAAAAAATTAATGGTAAAATAATATTTTGAGAGAAATAAAGGAATATTCTACAAATATATATTTTAAAACTTTTGACCATCTTTGAATCACATTAGAAAGTACAATGATAAAATTGCTCCTGTTCAAGGATAAGTGGTAAATTTGATCCATCATCCTAATTAGAGTGGTAATTTGAATTTTATGCCTTGTTAGACTGAGGATCTCAATCTCTTTACTGTACCCAAAAAAAAAAAACTGACTAAAGGATTTTGGATGTGAGTATCTGTACTTGTGGAGAGAAAGAGTTAGCACCTTATTGTATATACTACTTCTGTTCTAATTCTAGCTGCGTCAGCTATTGCTGCAACATCTGCTCCTGGTGGTCGGCCATGATTCTCCCACCTGTTCTATGTTTATGAAAAACAAGCCCAACTGGATATTAGACTCTCCTATTGAAATCTAAATCTCATTTATTGAGACTGTGAGACTTGAGGCATCAATGTTAGCAATGATTGAAGGTCTCTACATGCATTAAGACTTTGAACGAAAAAAGGTTCTACCTTGGAGGTTCAACCTCACTGAGCTCTAACAACAAGCCATTCTTTGTACAGAAATAAACTCTTCTGCATTGAGTTAGAAAAATAAAGGAACAATTTAGTAGAGACAAATTGCGTTCATATTGCAATGAAATTTGCCCATGTCCGTGCATTATGTATTATTTCCCTGAAGCAAAATTCTTGTTAGTGAATAAAAGTACTTACAGCCCATCATATGAAACAGTACCGGACTTTATTTGAATCACTGAACTCTGTTCTGCTTCTTTGTTTATATTTTGATTGAATGCAGGTTTGACTTCCACCCAAATTGGCTGTGAGCTCTCACTGAGTTGCATCTGAGAAAAGGAACTCTTGTGATCATAATCTAAGCAAGTCTCTTTTGCAAGATGTTACATGTATCAGCCCACAATTGCAGCACGGAACTGTGGTGATCATAATCTAAGTCTCTTTTGCAAGATGCTATATGTACCAGCCAATAGCAGCAAGGAACCCTTGTAATCATAATCTAAGTAGGTCTCTTTTGCAAGATGTTATATGTATATTATTGTGGCTATGAATTCAAAAAGTTTAGACTGGGGTTTTTAAGTAGACTGATGGCAATTCTGCCTTATTTGGACTGGAGAGTATACTTTAACTAGCAAGTTTATGCGCAATTACAACTCTAACCTGAATTAAAATCATCATTGCAATAGTTTGTGTTTTGTAGACTAAAGAGGGGATCACAAGTTGAAACAATCAAAGTGGACTATTCACTCTAAAATCCTGAGTTGAGGGATTGTAAGAAGTCAGCTATTCAAGGTTTGGTACATTGGTTCACCTCCAAACAGGTTAGAGTAAACCTTTTGCTCCTTTCTGCTTTACTCTCTCCAACCACCCCTCCCTCCAAACTTACTGTAAAAATTAGGTGCTTTGCATTGATTTAGAACTTGTTTCTGTTAACCATGATTGGAATCTGCCCAAATACCCGGCAGTGGTGCCTGATAACATTCCTTCATAGTGTTTGTATTTGAAAAACACCATTGAACTCTTTTCCTACCAGCCTTTGGTTCAGGATAATTGGTATTTGACTTCTTAGTGTGCTCTATATGGATGATGCTCAAAGTGGTTCTATGCATACGCTTTATATCTGCTCTGTGGTGTAACTCATATTAACATCACATGTCACTCTAATCTAGTGCCTGTTAAACTAGACTCTTAAAATATTTATCAGAAAATTGTAGAAAATTTTTAAATACCATGCAGGCACTTACCCAAGGGGGAAAATGATCCAAATATTTAGTTGCAATTTACTTTGTTCAGTTACCACAAGAAGAAATTCAGCGAATCCAAGTTGCAATCTTTACCCCTCCCAACTTTAAGATAACCAGACAACTAGTGAAACAAAAATAAAGGGAGAAAACAAATATTGATTAGGGTCTTTGATTCTTTTGTCTTTTCTTTACTTATATGACAATACTGTAATTGTTTAGAATTCAAAAGTACTCAAAGTTGGACTATATAGTTTTTTATGGTTCATACTATTTTATCTAATGTAGATTTGAAAGCTCTGGCGCTTGGTACCTGGTATAGATTTCCTTCCTCTGAGATAGCAAGAATTGTCTGACTGACTATCAAAACAGAAACTGCATGACCTGCAGATATCTGCAAGTCATGTGGTGCTATCACCCATTGTACTCCATTCCAGAACCTCTCATAGATAGACCCACTTTCACCGGTGACCCAAATGGATGTATCCGACATTTTAGTCAAGGAAATTCTTTTTCTTAGAGGCAAAACTGTATAAGAGTTCTCCTCGAGTCCTCCCATCTCACCGTCCCTCATTTTTAAGTTCTTTTGGTTAGAAACATGTTTTTCATTTTCTAGGTGCTCTTCTTCTGCCTCTGCTGTTTGATCAATCAAACCCACTGTAGTACAGTTATCATTAACACAAGATACGAGATCAAAAGGAAGTTTCACTTCAACCCAGCTGTTGGTTTGCTCTTGGAACTCCCAGAAACGATCTGTTCTCTGTTCGAATTGTCTAGTTGTTGGTTGCACAAAGGGTGGGCACCATGAGGCAGAAGCGAGAAAGAGAAGGTAGCTTATTGACAAAAGGACCCAGATGAAAATTATTAAATGGAATATAGACATGGTAGCTGAAGAACCTGAAAAAACGGTAGGGGAAACCAGATATAACAGAACTCTTCCAAACTAAGATATGCTGATTGTGTCATGAGCAAGTTAGGTTGGTTTGTACAGTTTGAGGTGCCCCATATGGACCATAGGCAAAAAGGCTATCCTGAAGCGTTGAAAGAACTAACCATCACTTTTGGAAAAACAGCTGCTCCCGTCATGGCCACTGTATTGCCATGAGAGCAAGAGAAGGAAGATTTTGGGTGTGGGGGTCCATGAAAGAAAAAGAAGAGAAGTAATTACATAATACAGGTTTCTTAGACTGTAACTACTCCTATATTGCAGGGTATCTGTATTTGTCAACTCTCTTACGGTGGTAACAACGACTAACAACAGCAAATTCAAGTTTTACCAGTAGGCTTTTATTTAACTTGTTTTTCTACACTGCATGTGTCGTTTGCAGCTAGTGATGCTTTTTTCTGACCTAATAAAGATTTTTTGTAAGTCTTGTATTTAATTAAAGATAATTATCTTATACATCGACAATAAAATTTTTAATTTTATAAATAAAATAGAAAAATTATTATATATATTATTTATTTAATTTTTATTTTTTTAAATACGTAATAATGACATGCGATGATCTTTTAACATTGCTTAAAGAATTAAAAAAAATTTTATCGTTGATATACCATATAATAATCTTTTAATTAATTTCTATATTTTAAATTTAACCGGTAAACCTGTTGTTGGAAAGCATGCTTGCTTACTTTTTATAAAGTAAATCCATTTCTCGAAATTCCTGTACTAACTTCATTGGCCAGACCGAGGAATAGATTCATTGTATTACATGTTGCATACAGGTGAGTTCATGCTGCTCAATGATCAAAGAACTTTACAACCACAGCCTCTTGATCAATACCCGTGGGGTCCATTAAGGATCCTTGGATTTTTCAGTGGAATTCTTGTTCCTTTTCATTTAATTTCTAGGATGCATGAGATGGGCATGTGACCATGTGTTAGTTTTCAGGTAAATGAAGGAGACACATAACAAGTTGGGGCTGATTAAGGGTTTATTTAATCATATAAATTTTCTTATGGCAATTCTTTTAAAAGTGTTTCATCTTATATATATTCTTATATATATATGCACACATACATGATGGATCTGAGAGCTGTCATCATCCATGCATGATCCACATGCGAAATCCCCTTACGGCACATATTATTTATGTAGTGAATACTGAATATCCCAAATCATCAATTGGATTCGGTTGGATTCATCTTTCATTTATCAATTGCCCTGATTGGATAGGGTGTCAAAACGTGGGGTCTACAAGGAGTCATAGTGCTCTTGGATTTTGCAGCTAAACTTGTGCCATCCCTTTAACCATTGGAATCTTGGGTCGGCCACTAAAAGGGGGGCTAAAAAGATTCCGATCTCCTAAAAATTGAAATAAATGGGTTATTTCTTTTTCCTCTCATCTTATGCTAACTATATTAGTGTATGAGAAAGTACATAGATATTTTTTTTTACACAAAAACTTATAAATGTCAAATTTAAGTTTAATTTAATTAATTAACATAATTATTTTAGTAAATAATATTTAAAAAGTTTAAATTTTAAATTTTAATATTTATTTTTTATTTTATTATTTTTAAATTATAATGTTCTTTGTATAAAAAAATAATAAGTGTTAACCTTATTTTTTAAGTATTTGTCAATCATTTCACCTATTTACATGGATTTGTTCTTTGATTAATCAAATGGTGCCAATTTAGTTGGGCCCCTCGTGAATCTTGCGTGCATTGACTTCTATAGGTACGAAAGCCGAAGTGACAAATTATTGAGCTAAGCGGTCAGAATTCTAAGCTTTTTACTAAGAAGCAAACAATATATATATAGACACACACACACACACAAACAGAGAGGAAAGTGATACAATAAGAACAAACTAATAGAAGATCAATTTCAATTTGAAGTGAATCAATGCTTCGGCACATATTTGACCAAGATATTTTACTAAAGCATCATTTTGCTTTACTCAAAGATGTTTTAGTCGGTTTATATAATTATAATGTTAAATAAATTTAAAACTTGTATTTCAATATTTATATTTTTTTTAATTTTAAGTCGTGATTTTTTTTATATATATTTGGGTCAGATTCGAACCAAATGTTGCCTTCACGGATGGGGTAGAATTTTTGTTTGGAAAAGATGTTGTGATTGAATGGGATGGCGTGCTTTCTGGTGTATTTTCTTGTGGTTCTTCTAAATTCAAGCTTATTATATATAATTTTACAAGTCATTAATGTCATCGAATACATTTAGTTGTTAAATTCAAACTTAAAAGCATTCGATTCAAATCCGGACTAATAGATCATTACATTTATGTGTGTTTCACTAATAATATCAATCGCAGGCATCTCTAGACTTTGCTGGAAGTTTAATACTTCTCTAAATGATTTTAAAGATTTAACAGGAAAAAATGGGTGCGGGGTTGGTTAGGCGGTATGCAAGCTTCATGCAGCTTGTCGAAGTCCCGAATCTGATGCCCGCCATAGTTCCGTGTTGGGCCGGCATATCTACATCCTAAGGTTCGCTCATCCGAATCCGAAATTTATGATTTAATTATATTAATATCGTCATATTTAAAAATAATATTTAATAAATTTAAATTTTAAATTTTAATATTTATAATAATTTTTTATTAAATAAAATCCTATCCATCTGTGAATCCCTAAGCTATGGTCTTGTTGTAGGTGGGATAAGGGGTGGTTCAAACATGCTTGGGTATAGGGGTTGAATATTCTTGTAAGTAGATATCTTCAAGGACGGGGTGGGTTTTATTCATGGGGTTTAGATTTTAGATAAATATTTTATAAATTCAAGTTATTGAATGTGATCCGAATTAATATTTAATAATAATTTTTATTTAAATTTAATTATAAAAATATATTAATGTAAAAATAATATTTTAGTATTTTAAATAGTAAAATGGATTATCAAATTTACTTAAATAAAGTTTGAATAAAAAAATTCACCAAATTCAACACGT
>JBBYHK010000014.1:6276370-6289984 GCA_038382065.1 Adansonia grandidieri | reverse complement strand
TGCATCATTAATATTTTGAAGATAGAGAGAAACATATATTTAAGAAAATTAATTAGATAATTACTTCATAATAATAATAATAATAATAATAATAATAATAATAAACAAATAAATAAATTATGCAACCTTTGATTGTTTGACATGACGCATGATCCCACGTCACGCGGAGATTAATTAGGCGGATCACCGTCTCGTTACGTTACTTATGCACGATAATATAAATTTTATATAAATAAAATATATTATATTATAAAATTAATATTTATTTTAAAATTTATATAATATAAATTATTAATATATTAAAATTTATATAAATATAAAATATTATAAATATAATTATAATATAATAAAATATATAAATATAATATATAAAAATTAATTATTAAATTAATTATATTATTAAAAAATAATTAAAAAAAAAAGTTGAACAAGTTAGGATTTTGAAAAGGACTGGAGAAGTGGCACAGCAAAAGTGGGACCCCTACTCCGAAAATCTCTAATTGTCTGACTCTGGTTGCGTTATAAATTATAATTTTATGGGGTTGGGAAATGCCGATAGAAATGGAAAGGCAAAGGCAAATCCAAAAGCAAATGGGAAATCTTTTATTATTAATTAATCGTAATTATTATCAGCCATTTTTACAGAATTTATTCTTCACTAAACCGAATCTATTTCCTCTACAAAACAATACTATTACGTATGGTAATGGCACATTCAGGTCACGACCATAGTAGTTCCTCTCCCATCTTTATAAAAACCTTCCCTTTTCTGCTTTCTTGTTTCTCTTTCTCTGAAGAGTCGAGTCTCAACTGCCTTTTTCTTCCTTCCTTTCACTCACGACCATGTCTCCCAACAAGCTTGATTCCACTGTAATCAATTTTTCTCTGCCTCTTTCTTTTGTTTTTGCTCATTTATATATATATATATATATATGTTTATCTTACATGGCTTCTTTCCATGTCTTTGCTGCTTAATTCTGTTAAATTTGTTACTTTTGCTTGTTGGGTTATTTGCTTTGCTGTGATTAGGGCTTGTTTCTCAGTCCTTCCGATGTTGGTTGTTTAGTTGCTGCTGAATTATGTCTTCTTTTGATTATTCTGTATTGGAAATTCCTTTTTCTTTTTTCGGGGGGGTGGGTGGGGAAGCGGGGATGGTAGGTAGAGCTATTTATGGGTTTTAGTTAGGAAACTGATAAAAATTTTGAAAACTTTAATTTGATCAGAAATGCATAGCTGGGTGAAATTTTGAATTAGGCATGAAAAACAGATAGCATAGGACTTGTTGAAATTCTTAACATCTAGTATTTTATGGATATTCCTAAATTATGAAATTCAATTGTCACAGTATTTTGTATTCAAGCATGTATGCTGAATTGCACGTTTACTGCCAATAACATTTGTCTCTAACTGTTGATTCAAAAGAATCTGGCTTTGGTTGACCTGAACTTTGTGTTGCCCTGTTAATAAAGGCAATAGGATCTCTCTCTCTCTCTTTTGTCGGATTCATCTACTATGCTCATTAGATTTGTTTCTGCGTATTAGCAACCTTCTTTTGAATTTCCTGAAATCCTATTGGGAATCATCTTATTTATGGAAGAATCAGCCAAAGTTTACTACGGGCTATATTCTAATTTTCATGTAAGAAGCCACGCGGGAGAGTTATCGATGATCATTGCACTTCACTGGGTTAGATTTGTTAATGGCAGTATTCTTCCCTTTAAATGATTTTTGGAAATTTATGAGGCAGTCTATTTTGTATTCTTATTTCAAAATCTGTAGGTGCTACTAACTTTATAATGTGTTGCACGGCGAATAATTATGAAGGAAGAAAAAAAGGTTAAGGATGAGGTCAAGTGAAATAACTAATAACTTTCAGTCTCCAAAATCATTAGTTAATGTAGGCTTTATTTGATTGTTGCTATTGTAATACATGCTTTTTTGCATCTCTATATTTGATGGAAAATGAACAAATGGTTAAACTGTACTATTAATTTAAACAACATGCTTTGAATTTTGTGAAACTAGTGCATTAATTACAAAACCTTTCCTTAAATAGTTTTTTAACTACCCTTATCTAGTGTTAACCAGGCTCGTCTTGAAAAGGCATATCTTGTTTTCTAGTTAGAATCAATGTTTTTTTTTTTTTGAACAGGCTTCCTTTGGCAATGGGGATGCAAGTGTTTCATGCTTGAAGCCAGAGAACGCTTTTGTTGATTCCCTTTCTATTTTCCATTCAGAGAAGGCAGTGGAAGAACTTCTTCAACAAACCCCTATTGAAGGAATGGATGAACATCTTATAGAGTTCTCAGAAGCTTTGAGAAGTATGTTTATTTCATTTTTGAATGCATTTATGTCTTCCAAATGAACTATCTCTTGTTTATTTCTTTCTTGATGTTTATTTCATTTTTGAATGCATTTATGTTTTCCAATTGAACAATATCTTGTTTATTTGTTTCTTGATGGTTATTATTGTAAACACATTACTAGCTGTGGCAAAGGCATTAAGACGAGCCGCTGAAGGAAAGGCTTCTGCTCAAGCTGAGGCTGCAGAATGGAAACGTAGATATGAGGTGGAGCGAACCAGGAATATCCTGATGGAGCGTAAAGGTTTTTAAGATTTAACTGCTTTGCTTTTCTGTCATATGTGTTTCATATGATAGGTGTATATATATATATATATATATATATATATATAGAGCGAGAGAGAGAGAGAGAGAGAGAGAGAGAGAGAGAACACTTGAACTTTACAAAAACTACAAATTAGGTTTCTTTTGCTATCTGTTTGATTTACACTTATAACCTTATCTAGTTCTGTCAGAAGATATTGCTGACCTTGTAAATTGCTTAACTGAATGGGCATATTCTACTTCATTTGCCTGGTTTGAATCTTTATTTACCATTGTCTTCCTCCCCCTTTTACTGCAAGGCTGTTTTATAGACAACTTGTTTCTTGATGGCACAATATTTGATATTTAGCCTTGTAACCTTGTAGCCATTAAGAAGGAATAAAATAAAACCTGAAAGTTCTTTGTCATGTGAAGATTATTTTTCATTTTCTTATCTATTCATATGTATTTATTTCTACTTGAAAATTTGGCTGCGCAGGGCAGGAAAATGAGTCACTTTTGGAATGCCACTTATCTAATTTACAGCATTCTTTTATGCTATAAAACTAAATGAATATATTCTTAGCATGTTTAATTTTGAATTCTTTAAAAGTAATTTATACCTTAATAGTTAATAAGCATATAGAGTTTTAGTTTTTTATCTTGAGTGACTTTGTTCAGTCGGATAGACATTGTCATCATCCATTTTTATCTTCACAAAGTGGTCTATTTAGGGCTTTATTGGAATTCTCAACACTTTGCATGAGGTGGCTGCTCTAGTTACTTGAACATACTAGTTGGGCTTGAGCGCGCCAGAAGGTTTTCTATTGCATTGAATTCTCTGTTTCTCATGGCTTTTAAATGATGTTCTCTGAAGTTGGAACCACTGAAAAGGAAACATAACAGTTGGCAAGATGGTTACTGATAGACTGGGTCAGGGGAAAATGATAAAAGAGGGCATTTTCCCTCTCATAATCGTATTGTACGGATTGCAGATGTCAAGCCTATGATTGATGCTATGCCTCTTTCCACGAAAGTTCTTATGAGATGTAGCAGATGTGTTAAATAGAGTTGATTACTTTATCAGAAATCTTCTAGCTCTTTAGGCAGGAGGAAAAAAAATGTTGGATTTTCCAGAAGAATTCAGTTATGGGGGAGCAAATTTATCTTCCATATAATCCTTGATAAAGTATCTTGTTTGTGCAGTACTGCTACCGAGGTTTTAAGAGTCCTTGCTTTATTTGCATATAACATGGGTGAGGAATTATGGTGGTGGGCAAAATTTTCACGGTACTTGCTTTGTTTGCAGCAGAAGTCGGTCTCCTTATGTCATAGACTAATGTGGAAGAGTATATTGGCTCTGTACAAAAGTTAAGAAACTGCTTAAAGCCTCCCATTTGATTTTGAAATATAAATGTGTGGTTAGGAGACCTTGAATGTTGTCGCACAAAAGTGGGGTGGGTTTATGTCTGTAACCCATATTAGTAGCTTGCTTTGCAGCCATACTTGGGAGTTTTATAAATATGGCCATTGAAAGCCCTGACTCGAACCTGAGAAGTTCGTAAAATTGTGGAGAGCCCATTCGTTTGGAGTGCAATTAGTCTCCTTATATCAGAACCAAAATGTTGAAGGGAATATTGGCTCTATACAGAAGTTAGAAGAAGCTTAAAGCCTCCAATCAGACTGAGAGATAAATATATGATTAGGAAACCTTGGTTGTTGTCCTCATGAAAGTACTCTTCTGTGTCAACATTCAAGAAAGTGGGGCAGAGGAGCGGTTAGATTTGCCCTCCAGATTAGTGCTTGCTTTATACCCATGGTTAGAGTTTTATAAATATGGCCATTGAAGCCTGACTTAAACCCGATAAGTTCTTAGAATTGTGCACAGCCTTTATGCTGTATGGCCGTTAATCACTATAGATTTCATCCTCATTTATTCTCTTGAATTAATTGAATTCCTCATATTTTTTATATTCTTTTGCTTCCTTTTAAGAGCTCTAAATTTTAAGTCCCTGTACTTCATGGTAATGATTATGGTTCTATTACGCTGATGCTCTTTTATGTATTGACCTATCTATCTTGATTTGATGTCTCACAAAATGCATTTACTCCTTTATGGTAGCTCGAATTGCAGCGCAGTTCTCTGCAGAGCAAAATGGCAATATTGATTGTGGGAGGCTAAAAAACTCAGAGAACCAATTGATGCAGCAGAATGAACAAGTCGAGCATTCTGAGAAATGTTGTATGAAGAATGGGATTTGTTCCCATGAGGTTCTTCGTGACAGAGAATCAGACACAAATTCCAATGTAGATCGAAGTAAGATGATGAGAAAGGTAGTGGTTTCTTATTATCCTTCTACATTGAATCAATAACCTTGGACAAAATTTTGGGAGGCTTTCCTTTCATTTTTTAATATTTTAGGATTCAGCTTTTCGATATTTCTTTTCATAACAACGTATGCATTTTATCAAACTAATTTTCTGCCTATAGCTTAAGCCTGTAGGTAAACAAATACATCAAAATAAGTTTAAAAAGGAAACATTCTCCGATTCACCGGTTGTGAAACTATTACTAATAAAATTGCTCAGACTGCATAATTGAAAGCTATGTTTTGTGTGATAGGCATCATTTAAACTTTCATGGTGGTGCAAGGGTGAGAATGGTGATCAGCACAAACATGACATTGTCTCTTTTGAGAAAGGGAATATTACGACGGCAGAACGCAGCAGTAAACAGGTATTGCTTCCCTTATCCTGTTAGCAAGCTTTTTTTTGCTGTGATTTTACAAGCAACTCAATTTCTTTCAAGGACTGATATAAGCTTAATTGTTTTCTTAGTATCTTCTATTTGATTATAGTTCGGATACTGTTTGTTAGTTGTGTGCCTCCTATCTGTCACTAGTAAATCCTTGTTTCTTTCCAGATTTCTCTGAAGTGGGAATCTGACCCGCAGACTGTGCTTATTTTGACAAAACCAAATTCAGTTTCTGTTCGAATTCTTTGTGCACAAATGGTCAGGTGCGGATGTTGAAAATGATAACTATTTTTTACATTGTGTAATTCTGAGTTTGATTTTCATGCAAGTTGCTTTTAGTCCTTTTCCCTTATCCAATCTCTGCAAAACTTTTCAAGAAATCTGAAGTGATGCATGTTTTAATGTGCCTCACTTGCTTTAGAGTTAATTATCTCCCCCCCCCCAAAAAAAAAAAAAAACAGACAAAGAAGTTGCTTTGAAGTTTCTTGTATATTTGCATTTAAACAATTCTTCTGCATCCTGCAAAATTGGTCGTAATATAAGGGGCTTCTGATGCATTGCATCATTCCTCTTCTCCACGCCTTCTCTGAATGATTCATCCATGTCCTTTGGTTTATTGCTGGGACCTTTTGTATTTATGTGACGTACTGTATTTTGGGAACTATGAGTATTCATGGTTAGCTGCATTTGTGGTCTTAAAGGTATTTACTACTTTTAAAGCTAAAAGGGTTTTAGTTTCTTTGAAATATTTGTTGCAGGCTACAGAATACTTGCTTAAATTGCTATCAACTGTATTCGAAATAAATATATTCAAACTCTCACTCCCATATCTAACAAGAAATTAAAAATAAAAGGTATCACTTTTGCTTCTTATTGAAAATGACATGCTATCCTTTTCCTTGAATTTAAAATACAACTTATATGAAATAGAAAATGAAGAAAACAAACGATTCTTAACTAGATATTCCTTTGTTGTGAACCTTTTTCCTGAAAGGGTGGTTGCCTCGGTCAAGGCACTTGGGCTAGAGGTTTGCATGCAAGGGTGAAGCCAGGATTTCTGTATTGGGGGCCAATAAATAAGAATAAATATGATGAAAAGAATCTGTTTGATAATAAAATATGATAACAGTTATGGTAAATTCAAATGAAATGAAAATGTACTATATTTCTTTTAATAAGTAAAAACTATAAAAATTTCAAATTACCTATTGTGTGCCTAAAGAGCCTAATAAAAATTAAAGAACTCTTTTAAAAATTAGAGTAGAAATTATGAATCTTTTACAATTTTGAAAGTGGACCGGACCGTCTGGTTGAACCAGGAACTGGTCTAACCGTCCGTTGCACTATATTTGATCGCCCAGAATACCGGTTGAGCCGGTAAAAAACTGGAAAAACCAGTAAAAAAAGAGCTGGTTTGATATATAAATTTTTTCCTTTTTTTTGTAAATTGATGAGATTTGAACCTTTAACCTTTTTGTCTTTTTTTTTTCCTTTAATATTAAAAGTTTATACCGTTTAGGTCAAATACACATTTTTATTAATTATTTTCTATATTTAATATTTACCTAACATTAAAATCGTTTTTTTAAATATTTAAAAATCTTATTTAAATGAATAGGCTCCTTCAATTGGTTAAATCTGGAATTGGAAGTCTAACCGGTTTTACCTCTGGTACGGTTTTTTAACCTTGATCTTTTATGAAAAAAAGTAAAAGATGATGAGAAAAATCATTTTAGAAATAAAAGAAAAATCATTTTAGAAGTAAAAGAAAAATTAAAAAGAAATTGCATACACAATTAACAATTGAATTTCTTTTAACAATATTTTATTTTATCAGTATAGACTAATAAAAAAAAGTAGACTCTTAATTTAAGAAGTTAGAATTATGTGCAATAAACAGCATTAATTAGAGTCAAAGAAAGAAATCAAAATTAGTGCTTAATTAAATGAAAACTAAAACTGTTAATAAATTACAAAATTTACCGTGTCAATTATAATAAAACTTTTGTCCTTTTCCATTGGCCAATAACAAGAAGCTTTTGTAAGAGAACTAAAATATATATATATATATATATTTTGTTTTTTTGGGATGGGGGTGGCAAAATCCTTTTTCACCTGTCCATTTGATAAGAGTAATACATTTGAGATTTCAAAAGGCAATGTCGGGCTAAGGTCCCTTGCTAACCTCCTGGCTTTTTCCCCTGGTTGCATGGCACTTTTGCTAGATGGCATTGTCGCTTGACCACCCTTATTGGCATAAATGTTTATTGTGAAGAATTTATGTTTTTAATTGTTTTGTTAAATATTAAAGGTCTTTAAGTTTTCCTTTTTAAAAAGTCACTGTAGGATTTTCTACTTCTGGCAGGTTGGCTGAGATTTATGTGATTTTATTGTTTTAAAATAAATTTTTCAATATTGTACCTATTATATTCTGAGGGCCTTTCAACTTGTCGTTATTTTTTTTTTTTGGTCATTTTTAGTTTTCTGGTTGCATCAACTTCTTTGAAAGTAATTGGCTATTGTCTTTATAATGTTGCATGTCAAAATAGCCCAAAATTTTTCCTCTATAGCATATTTATTTCATCCATGTCATTCTTCGTCTTTCATCCAGATGGTTGAAAGAGAAGAAAAAGTTAAACATTTATGTCGAACCACGTGTGAGAGTTGAACTTCTGACAGAGTCATCCAACTTCAACTATGTACAAACATGGAGAGATGGTAAGTAATCACTCATTTATGCTTGTCAATTCCTGCTTATGAAAGTAGCTACGTAACACTAATACCTAATTCATTATGAATCAAATATCTGATCCTTGGCTTATTACATCTTTTTGATGCTGTCTCTATAGAAGCTTAAGTTGTCGATGTTCAATTCTCTATTGCTTGGGGGTCATTTTGTTGCTTTTTCAGTTTGATTTGCTTTTATATATAAATTTTTATGAAGCTCGTCTTTTCCAGATTCTTATTGTTAGATGGTTTATAAACTGTTTCTCTACTAGTGTTGAAAGTCATGAAACAGAATCTGGTTTAGCTTGCAAACAAGAGAAACAACTAGTTTGTTAGCTCAAGTATAGATAATCAATTCAAAATGGGGGTGAATTGGATTGATTCTAAATTCTTTCCAAAAATAGAATTGAATAAATGTAAGTGAGAAAATAACAATTCAATAAATGTATAAGAAATTTAAGAAAAAATGAATTTGAAATTAAATAGAGTATAAGGGATAGTAATTAATAAATTCAAACATAATATTTATGAAGGTTCAGTCCTTCCTCAAGGCACCTCCGTCCTCTCCCTTGGCTCCCTCTTGCCTAGGAGTGCAATCCTCTAGTATCTATGAATCTTTAAAAATTACCTTTTCTAGGCTTAGATATAACAACCTTTTACAAGCACAACGTTTTAAGGTCGAGGTATAACTTCTAGAACCCACCTTTCAAGGGTAAGTTATAACCTTTAAATTCTTACCTTTCAAGTCTAAGGTAGCACCGTAGTGGCCTTTAGATCCCTACTTTTCAAGACTAAGGTTGCAACCTCTAAACCCCAAAATCACTCAAGTGGATGTTACACCCTCCCAAATAATCTTTAAGGTTTTACAAAGAATGTTGCAAACAAATAAACCTCTCTAAGATTGGGTATTTGCTAATTTGGTATAATAAGTGACTGAACAAATGGATACAAGAATTTAGAAGTTATAACCAAGTTAAAAGTTTTTTGGGTTCTGTTGTTATTTATTAGTTATATTAACTTTCATATATGTAAGGTAAGTAGTACTAGAATAAATTTTGTAATCAAATGGGTTTTAAATTCAGAATTTATACTTACCCAAAAATTTAATTAAGTCGGTTTTTGAATTTTAAAAAAGTAACCAACAATTATTTATTTATTTTAAATTCAATGCTTGTTGGTATTTGGAGCTGATGGTTCTTACTTTTTGAGTACTAAATTGGTTTGAAGTATATTGTAATGCAACTATTTTTCACTTCTGGTGATATTCTGATTTCTTGTTTAAAAGTTCATTATGTTGCTCTTTAGACCAGGAAATTTTGCTCCTACACACAAAAGTTGATCTGGTGATAACTCTTGGTGGTGATGGAACTGTTCTATGGGTAAGTTATTTCAGTTTGACTGAGCCTATATTTTTGAACGAAATGAAAAACCTTCGAAAATATCAATTTATCACTTTGATTGGTGCAATTTTTGAACAAATGGCATTTACATTTAGTTTTTTCTACTATATCTTTATGAAGATATGTTAAACTTCCCTAAAATGTTTGTCCGCTATGTCTGGATTTTGAAGCCTACGGTATGCCATCCCTTCAGTGAATGCCCTTTTGAGCCTATGAAAAAATGGGAAGACATAGTTGGTTTTGAAACCATATGCATTGATAAAAATCGAAGTTAGTAAATTTTTCTAAGATTATTTTTGTTTTCATTTTTATGAAGTTATAATTAAATGCTTATGTTGTTTTTTTTTGGTTATTTTCATGAAATTCAAAAATTTGCTACACTGAACATCAATTCTGAATCCTGGATTTGTTTCTGAAAGTTTTATACCATCGGGCTTTATATGGATTGAGTTTCTTCAGCATGACTATGATCATTGGAATAGAATTTATCAATGCGAATAATCCTATGACGTTTGAATTTCTTCTGAGCTAGTTAGGTTAATTGTTTTCTTATTTAGTTTAGATTTCTTCTAAGTTTATGCTTAGCATCATTTATCATCTAATTGTTCTTTGCAGGCGGCATCAATGTTCAAAGGACCTGTTCCTCCAATCGTCCCATTTTCTTTAGGATCTTTGGGCTTTATGACTCCATTTCGTATCCTTCCATCTTGAAGTATTTCTTTAATGAAAGATGATATAATTGATGATTGAAAGTGGTTATTTTGAGCATTGATATTTATTTTAAAGGGACTGCTTGTTAATTCACATATTGGAATTAAAAGGAAAATTCTTTGACTGGCTCTAGATAGCGAACATTTTAAAGAATGCCTTGATTCTGTCTTGCGGGGACCCATCAGTATAACATTACGACACCGCTTGCTATGCCGTGTTGTTAGAGATGCTGCTAAAAATGAGTACGAGACAGAAGAACCTATTCTTGTTCTGAATGAGGTTACCATTGATCGTGGAATATCATCATACCTCACAAATCTGGAATGCTATTGTGACAATTCCTTTGTCACTTGTGTGCAAGGAGATGGTCTGATTTTATCAACAACATCTGGTAGTACTGCATATTCATTGGCAGCTGGAGGATCAATGGTCCACCCACAGGTACATTCCGATAATCATCATAACTGCCATTAAATTTGAAAAAAAAAAAATGCTTTAAGGAATATTATAAAAAATCAGAATTTTGATGACTAAAATTTCTGAAGTATAGTTCGTTTCTTCCATTTAGATTGGTTTCATGAGAGATAGTATCGTATTCAAATGAGAGATAAGATTTGTACTACTAATTTTTTTCCAATTACTCAATGCTGCTCTGCTTTCTTGAAACATTGTTTCAGATAAACAGTTATAAGCCTAAGAGCTAATGAGCTATTAACATGTGATGAAGGCATTAATCAAAACAACCTGTTCACAGGGAATAATTAGACGAGTATAATCTCTCTGAACTCAAGACTTAGACCTCGTGGCTAGGCTGTTTATACAATAAATATGTAAGGATAATATGATAAATTTTCTGACCATGTAATAGATTTTATATGATTGTTCATTTAAAGTTAAACTTTCCGTTTTGGAACATAAGTCTATCTGTTATGTATTGAATTACATAACATGGGTCAGCCCTCCCCGGCCCCTTCCCTCGCCTCTTGTTTGCTTAGTAGTTTGAACCTCAGACCTCCAAGTCTCATGATCGAACCATTAGGGTAGAGCTCTAAATGAGGTAATGGTATTCATCAATTAGCATAACTTTTATAACAATTAAAACAGTGTTGCCCACTAGCTTCATGCTCCCAATGCCACATTTGAGAGTTTGTGAGGATCCATATGTAGAGACTTAAAACTCAAACTTGTGAGGTGCCTTTTATCGGACAAAATCGTGAGACCTTCGGTCAAATGTGACAATACATTGCAGGTTGGATACAAGTCTCCACAATTGGTATAAGCGCATCAGTAGTATGAAGTGTGGTAACTAAATGCTACACCAAGGAAGCCATCTCTGGAATCCCATAAGCGGGAGCTAAGTTCTAGATGATGAGTGCCACCTCTAGAATTCCAATGCCTAGTGTGATGTTGGTTTTGTGTGAAATGTTGTGTTTGACAGGGACATCAAGCTTAAATTTTGGGAAAGGGATGTAATGCCCCCAATCCCACATTGTGAATGTGTTGAGGATATATATATATATATATAGAAACTAAAACCCCTAGACACCTTTTTAGAAGAAAACAGTGAGACGTTGGGATTAAGGTGGACAATACCTCACAGGTTGAGATAAACCAGTATCTATGTATTCTTTACAGGTTATAAAATAAATCTAACAATAATTGTAAAATAAGTGAACATCAGCGATAAAAATATTTTATCATGTTCTGCAAATTTTAGTTTTTGGTTATGTTTTGGACTTCTTTTTCCTGATCTCGCTGGTATTCTCCTGCCCAATAAAACTTTGGGAAGGGATTGATTGTCATGGAATTCCCTTAAGAAAAAAACAACCATGGTGAAGTCTGTTTCATATCATGCATGATGCATGTTTAAGTATAAGACTAAGGTTCAAATGTGCTGTAAGTCTGGTTATCCATTGTATAATATCTTTTAAAAGAATTTCAGATGTTTTCATTGAGAAGGAGCAACAATTTGAGGGATGTAAGGCTGATGTACATGCTTCAGGATTCTCTTGGACTAATAGATTGCCCGGTTAAGGACCCACTTAACTGCAACATTTTGAGCATTTGGTTGGCAAGATTTCTCCTTCAGATCATTAAAAATTCATGATGCAGATTGGTACTCAACCGAGTTAGATTGTCTAGGAAACTAATTTTTTTTTTGGAATAATTGTTAAAGATGATTGGAAGCCTAAAACTGGGGCATGTTTTGTAAGTTATAGAAGCACCAAGGCAAATATAAAAGATGTTTGAGTTTGAGATGTCAAGCAAAATTTGATGTCCCGTACTTAATTCTGGTTCTAGTCAGCTAAGCCATACAGAATGATTGGAGGCGGGGCATCTATGGATAAAATTGGCACAAGGTTGGGATTTTGGGAAATATTATCCTTTAAGGCGGATAGTATCATTGAGGGGATGAAAGAAATCTGTAGTTGCTTAAAATTGTTGTATTGATCTCGGTTTATTTATTTTCTTTGACAAAGGATCAGTGATATTCTTTTTTGCTCGTTTGGTTGTAATGCGCATTTGCTGACATAACACTCGGGAGTTTGTTCTAGTTCTTGTTTCATAATGTTGTTTTAATGCCATTTGTTTCTCTGTTCAGAATATAATCATATGATCATATGAATAAAAGAAATACATTGCTGATGTATGCTCTCATAATTGCAGGTCCCTGGTATCTTGTTCACACCCATTTGTCCGCATTCATTATCCTTTCGACCTCTGATATTGCCTGAGCATGTAACAGTACGAATCATGGTGCCTTTTAATAGCAGAAGTCCTGCTTGGGCGTCATTTGATGGCAAGGACAGAAAACAATTGGCTGCTGGAGATGCTCTTTTGTGCAGCATGGCACCATGGCCAGTGCCTACAGCATGTCAAGTTGATTCTACTAATGATTTTTTATGCAGCATCCATGATGGCCTCCATTGGAATCTGAGAAAAACACAGTCGTTTGATGGCCCTCAGGAACTGTAGGACGTTTTCCAAACTTTTTAAGTTCAGCATATTTGTAGTTGGAATCTAACTTACATGCCCTGTCATATGTTTCAGAGTTATTGAGGAACAGGAAAGCAAGTTCAAAAATTGAAATGGCTGTAGGTTTTTATCATAGTATTACTGTTTACCTTTTAAAGTTTTCCCCTGATAGGAGGAAAATTGTATTTGTCCTTCTACACTGCTGATCATAACGAAAATTCTGCTTAAAGAGTGTCTGTGTATGATATTATGGGATTAATAGAGGGGTATTTTATGTGCAAAGTTTGTCACTATGAAGTTAAGGCTTATCTAGTTGGTTCATGTAATCATTTTTAAATTAGCATTTGGTGTTACTTGCAAGATTTTTGTGGTGATTTAATAACCATGGTAATAAAATTATTAAGGTGATTTGGTCACTAGTGAATTTATATTTATATTT
>JBBYHK010000014.1:6225919-6246631 GCA_038382065.1 Adansonia grandidieri | reverse complement strand
TGTAAGTGAGAGTTACGGCATTTACTCCCTCCTTTGGATTAATCACTGTTTGGAAAGGTAACTTTCCTGAACCTTGGCTTTCCAACTTACTCAAGGATGTTGCAATTTGGCCTACTTGTCTCTCTAAATTGATAAGTCTCACATCATTTTCCTATTGAAACTTAACTTGATTAGTTGCAAGCATTTTTACAATATCCTCAAGAGAGTTACCTGATTCCTTAGAAACTTGAGTTCTAGGTTGATATTGAGAGGTCAATAGATTTCCTTGTTAAAAGTTGAAATTTTTGCCTCCTTGATTTCCATAACTAAAGTTGGGATGATCTTTCTATCCGGGGTTATAGGTGTTAGAGAATGGATCATATTTCCTTTAAGGTTGTCCCGAGAATCTACCAATTACATTGACATTCTCTGAGTAGTCCTCTTGGAGGGTGGGACACATATCAGTCATCTGTCCTTGGGTTGAACAAATCCCGCATACTTTTACTTGCATGTTTCCTATAGCAATTTGATGCACGAGTGAAGTAAGATTAGAAATTTGATTTTGTAAGGATTGTGTACTCACATCACTAACATTCCTTGCGAAATTATTAGTCCTTGTGCCAAATTCTTAAGTGTTGGCTGCCATGTTGGAGATTAAGGCTTTTGCTTCATTGGGTGTTTTATTAACCAATGCACCTCTAGAGGCTGCATCGATCATGCTTCTTTCCCTGGGAAGCAAGCCTTCGTAAAAATATTGGATCAAAAGTTGCTTTGAGATATGATGACGAGGGTAGCTTGCACATAACCTTTTGAATCTTTCCCAATACTCGTACAATGTCTCCCATTGATTTTGCCTTATTCCAGAAATCTCCTTTCTAATTCTCACGGCTTTGGAGACTGGAAAATACTTCTCTAGAAAGAGCCTTGCCATTTCGTCCCAAGTAGTCACTGATCCGGAGGGAATGTAGTAGAGCCAATCTTTCGCCAAATCTCCTAAAGAGAATGGGAAAGCCCTTAACTTTATTTGATCTTCCGTCACACCGGGTGGTTTCATGCCCGAACAGATCATATCAAACTCCTTAAGGTGCTTATTTGGATCTTCCCTTGCAAGACCACGAAAGATAGATAGTAAGCGAATAAGACCAGATTTGAGTTTAAACGGTTGTTGTAAATTAGGAAAATTAATGCAAAGAGGCTGAGATATGATATTTGGTGCAGCAAGCTCCTTTAGTGTGCACTCCCGAACATTCTGTTCAAGGGCCATGATTTCTACTCTTGATGCATTTGAGGAAGTCGAAGAGTGGATGGATGGTGTCCTTGGAGGTGATTGATTTGGAGAAGATATAGAAATCGAAGATTCTTGTGCAATTGCTTCTAATGCTTTGAAGCTTGGGGAGGATTCGGTTTCTTGAATGAATTGCCTTATCCTATGAAGCCTTGTGTTTTCAAAGGACATATACCTGTAAAATGAACAAACAAATAAAATCTAATAAAAATAAATAACAAAATCAGAATTATACTTAACTAATAGGTCCCCGGCAATGGTGCCAAAAACTTGGTAGTTGTCGATGCTACCAGTTTATATTGCTCACTTCCTTTAGCTTGATTTTTAGATTTATAGTGTAGGGAAGTAAAGATCATATCCCACAAGGACCTTTAGAAGTTTTTAAACTGATTTTGGGAATAGAAGGAAAAAAATGATGTGATGGTAGAATCTAATTAATAAGAGTATATAGGGATTTGATTTAAAACAAAAAAAAAAACCTTAAAAATTTAATAAAAATCAACAATGACAAGACTTTGGTAGTAAATCGATATTGCTTACTAATGTATCTTCATCAATCATTAAAAACTTTTATGCAATTTTTTTAAACAAATGAATCAGCCATGGAATCAAACATGTATTGACTTCCTTACTTTCCCTTACTTCCTAATTAACCAAGTTAAGCACTATGATTAACCCTTATCATTTAAATACCCGAAAATAAGCTTTAGAATATAATTAAAAGATAGCTTTAAAAACTAGGAAAGTTTAACTGATTCAATCTAACAAAATTAAAATCTGATTTTATTTAAGAAAAACTTGTATTTTTCATAACTTTTAAAATGAAAACTTGACCATCAAAATTGTTTAACCCCTCTCTATTTATATTCAACTAAAGCTATGGATAAAGATAATTATATTAATTTATCAAAATAAAAATAAAAAAATCAATCTTTAATCTTTATCTTGATCTCTTGAGAGATTATGTGCAATCTTTTTTCTGAATGTAGCCATAAAGTTGGATTTGTGGGCTAATTTTCTTCATTTATCTAAGAGATAAATATAATCTAAAATATAATCTTCAAAAGTAATTACTTCAGCTTTCAAACTTTTAACCCAAGTAAAACTTCATCTTCCAACTTCTCCTAGAGTGATTAAAGTTTTTCAAAATCAGCTCATTAAAATTCAAAACCCATACAAATTCTCTAACTTAGCCAATTTTTGTTTCTTTTGTATTTTTCATCTAATTAAATCTTGTAAAATAAAAAAGAAAGATAAATGCTTATGATAATCATAAAAAATAACTAAAAAAAATTAAAATAAAAAAATAATTTATATAAAATTAAGCACTTATCAACCATACCTGGCATCCTTGAAGAAAATGAAAAATAGGAAGTCTCATCTTGACACTTGATGGATATTGGTCATCTTCTTCAGTCATCATTTTGGTAGGCGTGATACACTGAGTTTCTACAGATGCAGAATTGGCCAAGCCACTGGCAGCACACTGTTGTAAACAGAAATCTCACAAACTAAGCCCTTTATCTTCCAAATAAATGATAAATTCTCGAACACCCGGGAGAAAAGAAAGAAAAAGAAGGTGGAACGATTAAATAACCCTTGTCAGTTTATCTATATAATCAATACAATTTTCCAAAAGATTGAGTAAAATGAACTATATTAACTCAAGCATTTGCTTTATCAGGTTTCAGGAATATGGATTAAACTTACGCCAACAAGGCAACACCGGTGAAAACAAAAGTTTCGATAAATTCAACAACACAAATAAAAAGCTATACCTGTCTCTTGTAACTATAAATTCCAAGAAGTTTGCCCTGCTTACTACTCTGCTTAATAGGGGAATCTTTGAAATCTCAACACCAACTAATCAAAACAAGACTTCCAGTTATCTCGCTTCCCTATGGAACAAATTCCAACGATGTTAGACATATTTGATTAGGACATCCTTGAGACTCTTCAGCAATTCGAAGTCAAGAGGAAAAATGAATGCCCCTCTCACTTCTCAACAAGAATTTTGGGCATGCAAAACCATATACATATCCTAATGAATTTGGACATGAAAAAGTTAATGCTACACTCAATCTTTGAATCCTCAAACACCCCATAAAAGAACAAATCAAAGCTGATTATCAAGGCACCATCTACCTAAAGTTCAACTCTCGAAGAAATATCTAACCTTCCACACTGTCACTTAAATTAACCTCAAACAATAATGACACACCACTTTACCAGCCAAATTTGCTGCTTTGCCAGAGAGAAGCAAGGGAGAAATACTACTGGGTGGTGGCGCGGTCCAGAAGGATGCATTCTTTACCAACAAAGATACGTCTCCTTGGACTCGCCTAAGTGTAACGGACGAATATATATTCATTACAGATATATTATTTTTTTAAAAAATATGTTAGTTGATATAAGAATAAAATATAAATATATATAAGAGTACATGTTACATATTATAGAATAAAGAATAGTACAAATATGAAGTTTAGGTCCAGTGTTCCAGAAAAGGATTGATTCTCAACGGCGCTGCCAACAAAGTCCGAGTGTCACTATCAGATTCAAGAAGAAACACCCATTTTTCACCAAAATCCCAAAGTGTCACTCCACGCATATCAAAGTTTGCCTGCTGTCCCACTTTTTCATGTAGAAAATTACTTCAAGGTTTAGTGAACCAAAACCAGAATGAACAAAACATTGACAACGTGAATCAATGAAAAAAGAAAGAAAGAGTAAAGTGCTCATTTATCATTTTAAATTACCAGTTAATTAATATCCAATTGAATTATACTGACAACGATTAAGCCTGCTCTCTTATGCCAGCAGAAAACTTGAGAACCCCGCCTCTTTAGCCGCCTGGCTTTTTTCTGGTTTTCTTTGCTGAAATTCCAACGGAAAGTCAGGAATCCTACCTAACAATAGACATAAAATAAATATGGGTCGAAAAATTAGCATAAAGCAGTATAATTATTAATGAAAGAAGGGATTCCATGAAAGGCATGGAAATGATTCGATAGTTAATTGAAATTAAAACTCTTATGTCTTCTTCATGATGTTTAGTCTACTTAATTTGATTGAACGCATTTTAGCATTTCCTATTTCTAGCATTCCTCTAATAAAAGGAATCGCTAAAGGAGAAATTAATAAAACTACAAATCAAAAGCCAAGGATAACAAAAAAGATTTAAATTAACACTACAAAATCGTGCTTATAAAGTGAAATAACTTCAAAAAAAAAAAAAAAAGACACACGAATGTTACTTACTATGTTCAAGATTTTTAAATAATAAATTAAGTTAAATGATGGTTGCGATTTTGTCACTATTATGGGCGTCCTTAGCACATTGAAAGATCATAGTACGAAAAAAGTTTACAGTTGTCAAAGCGTCTCAAATTAAAAAAAAAAAAAAACTCTTTTACTTTATTGGAACCTTCCATTTAATTTAATTGGTTAAAGGTCATCTTTTTATTGAATCATTTAGTGCAATTTCTACGTTAAAATGAGTAATTTAATCTTTATATTATTAATATTCAAATAAAAAGATAAAATTGATAATTAAGATAACGAAATTTGATTAAAAAATTAATATAACTGTTTGATTTTGATAAAATATTGATATATTTATTAAAAGATGATATAATATTAATAAAATATATTATTTTTAGATAACATAGACAAATTAAATTGCCAATTTATTCTAAATGCTACGGCAAATTTTATTATCCCCTTAACATTTTTCAATTGGTCAGCTCAAAATTTTACCACGTTAGATTATTATTAAACAAGATTAAGACAGAAATTAAAAAAATAAAATAAAATAATGAAATGAAATCAAAGCGTGTCTTCTCTCCCGCACACTGCAAAGAGTAGCTGGGTTTAACAATTAAAACCGCCCTGCTTGAGTTCAAATGATCTCAATTTTTCATGGTTTTACCAAGCCAACTATATCCGTTAGAAGCTATCTCGAGAGGATCTTTAAGTATGCAAATTGCAGCCTCTCCTGCTTCGTGGTAGCCAATAAAATAAATGCCTTCTTCCTAGAAGGAACTTAAATTTTTAAAGTAGTTAGCTTTCTTTTTTCATGTTATTTATGCTTATGCTAGGCTAGAAAAAAAAAATTTGGTTAAGAATGATTTCAAAGTCCTAAGTATTATTCATCAATCATCTATTGAAATTGCTTATATTGTTTCATAAAAATTATTTATGATTTTTATGTTGACAATGTGTTTAGTTCACTGTAATAGGAATTCTATTACAGTTATACTCAGTGTACTATAATAACGTGGCTATTTGGTTTACAAAGTGGCTATTTAGTTTAAAAAATGACTATTCCACAAAATAGCCAATTACGGCCTTATTCTGCGTAATTACTAAATAGCTATTCAGTGTCACCTCCCCCCTCTAAATGGCTATTCGACTTTAGGCGAAATAAGAAATTGCTTTAAAAGATTCGAATCCCCTTTGTCGAGATTCAAATCACATATATTTTATTCTACTAAACCAAACTATTGCATAAGCTACTCCATTCCCACATAATAGCTCTTTCATTCCCACAGAATAGCTATTCCATTATATCTCTATTCCATTTCAGTGAACCAAATGTAATAAACCTTGATAATTATATATTGGCAAATTAGAAATCATGATTAGTAACTATCTGTTTTGCTATTTATTCATAGCAGTTTGTGATAATGATTATAATCAAATTTTATTTATTGCAATGCAGATTATAGCCCAAGCTAAATAATTCAGGCTTATGTGTTTGTTCCCTAGATCAACCTATTTTTCTTATATTAAAGCTTCTATTAAATTACATCTATAGAGCTTATTTTAGGTTATTTGATAGTTAAGGATTAAATTTAGTGTTTTTTTATTTAACGACAAACTAAGGAAAGATTTAGGGTAGTGTAACTTGTTGCTATCTATAGTTTGTAATTTTAGGAGATAATTAAAAATAATTCTGATATTGGTTTGTAGTTTATGTTTAATGGTGGTGAATAGTTCCTTAACCAATTTTTTTTATCATTATTACAATTTTATTAATTTCTACATTGCATCTTTATTTTATTTTATCATAATCAAAACCCGTTTTTGCTTAAAAGTAGTAAATAACTAATTAATTAGAACCAATTCTTTGGCGAAATAGCCATTGCTTACTATTATGCTCGATAACAATTGATCAAATCTGCAAGGATTAATTAAGTACTACTTCAGATTACACCAAAGTTTGGCAACGTTGTTAAGGATTAATTATCTAATTAATTCATTATCGAGTTTTATTTTAGTTTTCATTTTATTAAATTTTAGTTAGACTATTTTTTTTATTTTAAGTTTTCTTTTTTATGTCTGAAAAAGAGTTAGAATTGCAATTGCAATTGCAAAGGATTAAAGATTTCTCACATAACTCTAATCACAATTAAATTCAGCAATTCATAGTTTTTCTACCATCACCATCTTTATATCTAGCCTATTCTCCAAAATCTAAGCTGAATCTCGTAGTACACATTACCCTTTCACCAACTAATTCTTTTGAAACAAAAGAGATGGCTATAAACAACCAAACTTTTAAGGAGTTGGCAACTTTAGATAGTCATTATGCACTGAATATCCTAATCTTAAGGTGGCATTTGAGCTTAAATCTTGTGTCTCCTAACTTTTCTTGGTTTTGCAAGCAAAGATCCAAATAAGCACCTTAAGGAGTTTCATGTAAAATGCTTGAACAAGAAGCCAACCGATATCTTTGAGGAGTTAATAAAGTTAAAAGCCTTGCCTCTCTAGAGAATTCCATAAAGGTCTATCAGTTACTGGAAATCTTGACTAGCCTTTACAACAACTAAATGTGAAGAATGTTTTTCTTAATTGTGACTTAGAAAAAAAAGTTTACATGGATCCATCACCAGGTTTTGAAAAAAAAGTTTGGGTCAAAGGTATGTAAATTGAAAAAGTCTCAATATGGGTTGAAACAGTGAACTAGAGCTCAGTTGAGAGATTCACCTAGTTTGTAAAGGGCCAAGAATATATTCATGGACAAACAGGTCACGCTATGTTCACCAAGTGTTCAACGTATAGGAAGATAGCCATTCTTATCGTTTATATGGATGATATCATTTTAACTGGGGATGAAATAGTTGAGATGGAGTGATTAAAATAGTGTCTAGGCTTTGAATTTGAAATTAAAGATTTAGGATCACTAAAGTATTTTCTTAGAACGGAGATAGGTCGATCAAAGCAGGGGATTGCAATCTCACAAGAGGAAATATGTCATTGATCTACTCAAAGAGACAAAGATGAATGGTTATCGTACTGCACAAACCCCTATTAATCCAAATCAGAAGCTTAGAGATAGCAAAGGTAACCTAGTGGACATAAAATAGTACCAAAAGCTAGAGGTGGCAATTAGGCAGGTTCAAGGGATTTGAGTCGGGTCATTTTTGGTTTGAGCAATTTCAGTTTCGGGTTATTTCAAGTTTGGGTCATTCTGGGTTTGAGCTATTTTGGGTTCAAACTATTTTAGGTTCGAGCTATTTCAGGTTCGAATTTGAATCAGATTTGTGTTTCTTTTACATCATTTTATTTTATTGTTAAATGTAATAATTTCTACATAAGTTAAATATTTTATCTAAAAATAAATTATGAATTTATTATTATTTTAAAATAAGCTTTTGTTTATATGTCTTCATGGGCCAGTGTGGCTCCAAAAAATTTTGAATTCTAAGCTTAGGATCGAATTTAGCCTAGCCGGCCTACCCATTTAAGCACGAATCACTATTCAAAAATAATAAAAATTATTTTTACATTAATTTTTATATATTTTTAATTAAATTTAAATAAAAAGTATATTATTTTATCTAATACTGTTTTGGGCTAGGCTAGCTCAGAATATAAAAACTCAAACGTAGCTGGGTAGGCGGCTTAGCTTATGAACAGGTCTACTTTTGTTATATTTTAATTATATTTATATTTTTAAATTAATATTTGTTAGCATAAAAAGATATAAAATTAATTTATTATATAAAATCAATTTTTCAAATAATTTGTTATAACAAAATATAATACATTATAAAGTAATCATTCTAATATTTAAAATAATTGATTTAATAAACTTGAATTTTAACATGTAAATATATTATAATTTATGTTATCCATACACATAAATATAAGTGTAAATATTAATAATTAAATCAAAATGGACAAATAACTATATTTGAAGAATAAATAAAAATATAAGACTATGATTTAAGAGCTAATAAGACAATAAGAAAAGAATTATCACTAACTAATTGTTATGTAATTTTTTAATATAATGATTTAATCTTAACTTAAAATTAAATTTTCTATTAAAACTAAATGTTTTTCAATTAATAAGAAGATTTATTGGATTTATAAGTATAAACTTTAGTTTCATTAAAGCACTTGTTAAATAAATTTATTTTATAATAATTAATCCAAATTAAAGTTTACATTAAATTACTTTATTTCAAAGGTTTAATTTTTTAATTAACCATAGTAAATAAATAAATTTATTTACTAAAATTTTAAATAGTTATCATAAAATTTTTCACTATTAATAAGATTTATCAAATTTAATATTTTAGGTAACTTTTGTTAAATAAGTTTATTTTATAATAAATAAAAAAGAACTAAGGTTTGTGTTAACTTTATTTATTTTCAAATAAACTAATTTTCATTAAAAGTTAATAAATTTATTTGATTGATAAAAAAGAATTAAACTTGTAGTAAATTTCTTTGCTTTTGTACTTTTAATTTCTATATATCATTAAAAAGAATAAATTTTATATTATTCTGATATAAAATTTGCACTTTGAACAAGCTTTATATGTTAATGCTAATTTCATTAATGAACACTTTATTAATTTTATTTATTTTTACAATATATAATTATATATTTAAAATTTTATAAAACAATTGAAATTCATGTAAAACACTATTAAGTAATAACAAAAAACTAATTTTTTAAGTAAACTTAAAAAAAATATTTTCAATCATATTTATCTATTAAGATAAATATTTGTTAACACCAAAATGATATAATATTAATTTGTTAAATAAGTTTATTATAAAAATTGTAAATTGGTAATTAAAGTTTTTTTTTTTTACTTTGTAAAAAATTATTTAATGAGAATTTAATTATTCTTATTTTTAGTATCCATTCGGGTCTATCTCGGGTTAGGGTTTTTTTAGGTTCAAACTAATCCAGGTTCGAGTTATTTCAGGTTCGGGGTAATTCAAATTTAAATTTTTGACTTTTTGATCAAATTGGACCCAGTTTGGGTTTAAGCTCATGTTTTTTTAGGCAAGTTTTCAGGTTCGAGTTGATTTTGTCACCTCGACCAAAAATTGTTGAAAGCTTATCTATTTTTCCCGTACTAGGCCTGATATTGCATTTGTTGTTAGTGTTGTGATCCAATTCATGCATTCTCCTTATGAAAAGTATTTTGAAGATATGTATTGAATTCCAAGATTTTTGAAGAGTTCTCCAAGGAAAGGTCTATTCTTTAAAAAGAACGACCAATGGGGCTTTGAGGCATACACCAATGCGATTGGACACGATCCACCATAGACAAAAAATCAACATCAAGCTATTGCACGTTTGCAGGAGGGAACTTAGTGATGTGAAGAAGCAAAAAACAAAGTTGCTCGGAGTAGTACTAAAGTAGAATACAGATCAGTGGCTCATGGGGTTTGTGAAATGATATGGTTAAAGCAAGCTTTAGAAGAGCTAAAAAGACTTGAAACTATGCTTATGACATTGTACTGTAAAAGAAAGCAGCCATTAACATTGCACACAAATCTAGTTCTACACGATAGAATAAAACAAGTTGAGATTGATAGAAACTTCATAAGGAAGAAACTTGAAGTAAAAGCTATTGGTATGCCATTCATTTGAATATCACAAAAAATAGTACATATTCTCATAAAGGGATTATTCAAACCCAACTATGAGTTTTTTATCAGCAAGCTAGGCATGAAAGACATCTATGCACCAACTTTATGGAGAGTTTCGATTAGTTTAGAAACATTAAACTAAGGAATTAATTCTTGATTTTAGGAATCAATTCAATTGTTGCTTCTTGATTTTTAGGAATCAATTCTGCTTTTATTGTCGAGATTTTCTAAGTGTTTTAATAAGAAGACTTCTTAAACTAAAGAAGATCTCCAACACTTAGAATCAAGGTAATTTATAGTTGACTAGTTATTTCTTTTCCTGTATAACATAACATTATTTGAAAAATATACATAAAAGAATCACGTTTTCTTTCTAATAAAAATTACATTTTCTTTCTTCTAAAGTTACAACATGTTAGGAATTCCCTAAGGATAAAAGATATTTTTTTAATGTGTTTTTATAGTTTAAACTAATTATTCATATTTATATATTCAAGGTTTCACTATATTATTGCTATTCCATCCTCATTTATATTTATATGTTAAAGTAAATATATGCAAATATGGCTCATTGACTTCTTTTATTTATATAGTCAGAATATTGCATATAATGTGGGAAGACAATATTCTAAGGTAAGTAGTCTAAATTGATAGTCTGTAGCCTATGGGGTCAATGTGAACAATTAATTCATGTTAAAATTATTTTGTCATCTAAATTCTATTAGGGAGATGGCTTGTCTTAGCCATTTGGAGTAGGTTGATTCCTAAGTAGAGACATAGATATATTGTCCAGAGGTGGTGATATATCAGACTGGACCAAAGTGCAATTAATCCATTAATAAGTCTGTTTACATGGATTAATTCACATTTGACATTCATTGTGTAACTACCTTAATCCTGAGTAAGTAATTGACTACATGTGTATAACTTGTGTACCTTAACATTCCAAAGGCTGAAGCATCTAAAAGTAGTAAGGTACTAGACTGACTGATTAGATATATGACTTATACTCGATGAGAGTTTTACTTATAGATATGGAATAACAGCTTCTATGAAGAGTTTAGGCTATCTTCTTAAAAGGCAATATACAAGATAGTGAAAATAGATAAGGTCTCGGTCATTTGTTTATCAAATGATAAATTGTTCACATGTGGTGAACAATCATTTTCATGTAGAGCGTATAATGGAACTTTAAGACAAGGTGGTCAGATAGGTAAAATGGACTTTTTAACCTTAAGTAGATAACATATATCATTTGAGGGTATTAGACATATGATAAGGTCATTGGACTAAAAGGCCATTTATAAAGCTTACGTAAAATGTTATAAATTGAGAGTATAGTTTTAGGTCTTTAGTGGTACGACTCTGAGATTAATAATTATGTGATTAATTATTCGATGTAGAATAATTAATAAGCCTAATTATATATGTCCACATGGTCCCTCCACTACTACAATATAATTCTTTAACGAATGGTTATTGATCAGAAAATTTGAGGTCGGATGATTCTCAACATGTGAAATGGTGTGTCGGATACACTCCTTTTAAGAGGAGTAGGCGTTTGCCTTGATAAATAAATAAAAGATAATTTTTGATGTTATTTATTTAGAATATATATTTAATTTGATTAAATATTTATTTAGACAAAAATTAGTAATTTAAATTAATTATATTTATTTTCTAATAAATATAAGAATTAATTTAAATTAAATAGATATGAAAAATTAATTATTTATATAATTAATTTAATATCTATTAAGTCTCAATTAAATAATTATTTATAAATTAAATGTGAATAATATTTTAAATAAATTAAAAAAATATTTTATTTATTTTTAATTTGCGATTGAATTAATTATTTTACTATAGTTAATTTTATTTTCACAATTAGTACATAATTATTCTATTCGAATAAAATTGTCATGATTTTATGTTGAATTAGAATTGAAGTCATGAAATATATGTAGATATATCAGGTTAAATAAAATTAATAGTTTAATCAAAATTAATTAGTATTCAGATTAAATGGATTAAACTTTATAAAATAAATTGGGCCAAATATATATATATATAGAAATATCTAGGCTTGGCCAAAATTCGGTGGACACCCATATTAGATGTGGAACCATATATTAGTGTTTTATGGAGTAGTAAAATAACAATTTTAATTAAATATTAAAATTAGGGCCACTTTGTTAACCAATATAAATAAAAGGAAGTGCCTAGGGTTTCAGGTTAGACCATTTGTGCCACCATAGGGTTTTTAATTACAGTAGCTCATGATTTTAACCTATTGGTACAAAGACGGTCTTGAAGGAGAATCAAGGTCATGCGAACCTAAAGTAGATCGTGACATAAAGTGCCACACACTCTACCATTTTATGAATTAGAAAATAATGGAAAAGGCTAGTTAGTTGAAACTTTCACACAGATTTAAGAATTCTTAGATGACATCTTCAAATTTGCAACTCAAGTAATTGGTTATGGTTATATTGATTGTATATTGCAACGTGATCTAGTACGATCTAATTTAATTTTTTTTTTTTAAATTTTGCTGCATAACTAATTTGTTTTTCCAACATTGCATGCCTATAAAGAAGCTTCAAGCCAAAGTATCAACATTAATAAATTGACTATTTTTTTAGCAAGAATGTTGCTGTGAAATGACAAGAATCATTGAAGAATTTGTTGGGTTATCCATAAACTAATCAACGTGGATATGTATTTGGGTCTTCCTTCGTTTTTGGACTTAAGAAGAGCTCACTTTTCAAATTAGTCAAAGAGAAAGTCAAGAAAAAGTCTAAAAATGGAAAGAATGACTATTATCTAAACCTAGTCATGAGGTATTGCTAAAAGCAGTTGCACAATTTATCCCTACAAATGCCATGTCTTGTTTTACATTACCAAACAACTTGCTTTAAAAGTATGGTTAGCAATTGCAGAGGAATAGCAAAAGAAAACTTCATAGTCTAAATTGAGATCAATTATCGAGTCCAAATTCATGGGAGGAATAGGTTTCTGAGACTTTGGTGCTTTTAATGTGGCTATGTTCGTAAAATAAAAGGTAGCATTTTATACATAATAAAGATTTGTTGGCGTCCCACATTTTTAAGGCCAAATACTTTCCTAGAGCTTCTTTCCTTGATTCCAAGCTAGGGAACAATCCATCCTATGTATGGCATAACATGTGGGCAGCGAAACAGGTTTTAAATAAAGGGTTATGTTGGCATATAGGTATTGGTCTAAAGGTGCACCTATAGAAGGATAGGTGATTAATAAGAATGCCAACTAGTATAACTACTACTTTATGCATGAGTTTAAATATATATATCTCAATTGACATTTTATTAGATCAATCAAAGTATGAATGGAACAAGATCTTGATACAACAAACATGTACATTTGATGATGTCTAAGCAATCTTGCATTTACCCTTCAGCAAGATACAAAGTGAGGATACATTAATCTAGTGTGATAATCCAACAAGCATAGACACAGTAAAGTCTAAATATAAATTGCTAAGGAGTTTAAAGGGATATATAGGAAATGGTGTGTAGCAAAGAGGACCAGGGTATGGAAAATTCTTTGGAAATTGTAATTACCACCATAAATCAAAATGATATTATGGAGAGCAAGCCAAGGTATACTATCAGCACACTATAGATTGCTATTAAAACATATTTTGGTTAAAGATAAGTGTAGTTTGTGTCGAAGAAATACAAAAATGGTCCTTCATGTCTTTCGGGAGTGTAATGCAGTTAAGAAGCTATGGTTCTTAGATGCAATGTCGTTAAGGATTTCAATGAGGTTAAGATCTTTCATGTCGCAATAGTGACATGAATGGCATATGCTAGGGCAAGACAAGTTCAGACTATGCTATGTTGCTATCTCAATCATTCGACATATACTAAATAAAGTGAAATTTAAAAATATATGGTAGAGTGTTGATAATGTGTGGTTGCTTATAAACAATGGTTTTAACGAAGTTGTTGATGCCTAAAATCTAGAAGAAGGGATGCCTATCATACATTTTGTTAAATGGTGTCCATTTCTAAAGAGTGTGATTAAGTTAAATGTTGATGCAGCACAAACAAGGAATGGTACAATGGTTGGTATAGGAGTAGTCATATGCGACTTAAATAATGATTTAATAGCTACTTTAGTTGGCAAGACTAGTCTATCGTTTTCAACCTTTACACTTGAAATTATGGTGGTTAAGGAAGAAATTTTTTCCTTAAGAGGTGTATTTGTATAATGTGGTAATAGAAACTGATATTCTTGTAGTGTATTCCAAACTCAAACGAGATGCTACAAGTTTTCCTTTAGTTGTACATATAGCAGAAGAAATACATCTTATGACTAAAATGTTAACCTTTTTTTACTTTTTTTTTTTTAGTTTAAAGAGGGAATACTATCTCTCATAGTGTAGTTAAGCATGCATTGACAATAAAGGATGAGACTAGTATGGTTGGAGGAAAGTCTAATTTTTCTAAGGTTATTGTTAGAATTGTATGTTATTTAGCAGTAATTAGTAGAGGTGGCAATTGAGCAGGTTTAAATAGGTTTGGATTGGGTCATTTCGGGTTTTGATCTTTTCAAATCTGGGTCTTTTTGAGTTTAGACTTTTTCAAAAGTGGTTTGTTTTAGGTTTAGCCTCGGACCACATTCATATCTCTCATAATAGGATTACAATAGTACTCAACTTACTAATATTTAAAACTTAATCGATAAGTTACATACAAATAAAGTTACCAAGATGGAGACATTAACTCTTCATGTGAGGAATTAAAAAAAATCATATTATTTTTTTTAGCTTTAGAAATAGAACCACATACAAAAGATTCTAGTAATTATCAATAGTTTGTTAATAAGCATGCAACATCTTATGTTACTTCTACTTCTTCAAGAAAGTGATTTAAAGCTTGGAAAAAGTTTATTGTGCTCGACCCCATTGAGAAAATGAGATGTCAACAAGAACGTAAAGATTTAAAAAGAAAAGAAAATGTATACATTGTAGAAAGGTTTTAATTGGCGAGTCTCATTGAAGTACTAGTTCTTTGAAATGTCATTTAAATAAATGTTTTAATCATCCCTTGTGTGAAGATGAAGTAGGGGTAGGCACATGAAGGAAGATAAAATTAGATGCTTATCGAGAAATGATAGTAGCATGTGTAATTGAGAATGGTTATCCATTTGAGTAGGTTGAAAATAGAAAAACTAAAGTCTTATATGCTATTTAAATAAGGATTTCAAACCCATTTCTAGAATTCCTATAAGTTGCTTGAAACTAGACAAGAAAATGAAAAAAAAAATGCTTAAATCTAGTTTAGAAAAAGTTTCAAGTACGATTTCTTTTACATTAAATATGTGGGCATCATACACATTTGATGGATATCTTTGTTTGACTGGTTATTATACTAATGCTTATTGGAAGTTGAATACCAAAATTTTAGTTGCTGTCATGTTACATCCTTACACTCTGCAAATATTTTATATAACATCATCTATGATTTATTGAAAAATTAGGGAATTGAAAGAAAAGTTTTTAGTATCACCTTAGACAATGCAAGTAACATGTATAACATGCAACAAGTGTTGTGCAATCAACTTGGTCAACAAGATGCTTTCATATGTCTTGGCCATTTTTTTCACATCTGTTATTTTGCTAATATATTGAATCTTATTATTATAGGTTTATAAGTGATTAGAAAAGGCCGGGTAAAAGTAAGAAATTGTGTAAAATATGTTAAAGGTTCAAAAGCTAGAAAGATAAAGTTTCATGATTGTAGTTCAACCTAGATTGAATTATTCTAAATGTTTATAGTTGGATGTTCCAACTAAATGGAACTCGACTTATTTGATGCTAGAAATGTTTCTCTACTATTTCATTATGTTTAGAAATTTGGTAAGGGTGAATGAAGCTTTCAATATTTGTTTTCCAGAATATGATAAAATTCCTTGGATTGAGAAAATTTTTCATTTTTAAAGCCTTTTTATGATATAACCATCTTGTTTTCAGAATTAAATACTGCCTCTAATTTATATTTTGAAAGTGTGAGCCAAATTCAAAAAAATATTGAGAAATGACTTTTATCTAAATATCCAATCATTAAGCAAATGATAATAAATATAAAAAGTAAATTTACAAGGTATTAGGAGGAACACACTTTGGTGTTATCTTTTGCAACCATACTTGACCTTCATTTTAAGTTGCAACTATAATAATATATCTTTTCACAATTAAGTCCATAATATGAAAATAAGTTGGAAGGTATTTGTAGACACCTTATTTTGTTTCAGTCCCTAATTGACTTTTTTTGGTTTTAGGGGTTACATAGATATTTCAAGTTTTGGATCTTATCAAATGAGTTATAGATAATAGAAAGGTCCAATTGAGGTATCGGTTTGTTCTAATAAGCTTCGTTTAATGTATTAAGGCATTTGAGCTTAGTTGTCCAATTCAAGGGTCGATGTTGGATTTTGAAAAATCGAGACCTAGGTTTCGAAAATCCGAAAATGTTAAAAGTTGACTGATATATGTCTCTTAAGGTGATCAAAGTGATTATTGAGGTTATTTAAGCAAAAAGAAAGTTGATTTAGAACTTCAAATCCTTAACATAGTTAATTGTAGGCAAAATTACCTATAAAAAGTCAAATTTTTAGCCTATAATTAGATTTTGAAATTAGAAAAGTTTTCAAACTTAGATTTTAAAATTAATTACACCAAAATAAATTTGAACGTAGACTTTAGGTCAAGAAGATGTATTTGGGACTAGGTCATGAAAAGACTTTGGGAATTTGGAAAGCCAGGAATTCTCGAGGTTTAATTCAGGAGGTTCGAGTTTCAATTTTTTTAGAGAAAGTCATTAGAACACGTTTTTACTATAGGAAGGAACATTCAATTACACTTATACATATATAAATCATGATTAATTGAATGGAATAAAAAGTTGTATAAGACTAGTGTAAGGATTAAACCTGGCCGAATTCAACATCTGCATAATGTTCTAATTTTGTTAATCTTTCATTAATGGGAATAAGGTAATTTTCCCTAAAAATTAGTTAGATGGTTAGGGATTAAGTTAAGATCATCTAGGGGTGATTAAAGCTTAAATCACTAACTTAGAGGCTTATAAATAGGGGTGATTAGCCATGATTTCACAATTTTTTATCACTCAGCAAACTTTAGAAAATCTAGAATTTTTTTCTCTCAAACTCTCATCATTTTTAGGAAGAAAGCTAGTTTGAAGTGGGTATAATCTCTTCCTTGTCTCTTTAAATTCAAGTTAATTAGCATGTTTTGATGATTGATTCATGCTTTTTATGCTTGATTGATGATTTAGCCATGATAATCTTACCTTCTTTAGTGTTTGCCAACTTGTTTCTTAATGATCTTACGTTTTCATCTTGATTTGAGTTATGATTCACTGGATTTCATGTTATTCTAAACATGATTATATGATTAATTGATGAAATTTAACTTGAAATCATGTTTAAGAGCTTGATCAGGTTTAAACTAGATGAAATCACTATACCTAGGTTTTGACCAACTTAGTTTTTTAGGATTATGATGATTCAAGTTTAATTGAGCTAAGATTTAATGATATTAAGCTGAAATCTTAAAGTTTAAATGATGAAATCGTGATGTCCTAGCTTATGAATGAATTTGAACAAGAGGAAAGAGAGAGAAACAAGTTTGGCTAGCTTAGATTCATAGGATATTAAGTTTAATTGATTTAATCGTGCATGATCTTGTTAATTTAAGCTAGTGCAAGCTAGTTTGAGCTAAAACCAAGTTGATTAGAACTTGAATCTAGTGCCAAATGAAGAAATTATACGTTCTTGAACTAGGTGAGCCATTTGAGCAAGCTAGAAAAAAATCCTTTAGGTTAGGCCATGGTGATATCTTAGTGTGATTGAGTGCGTTTTGCATAATTGATGCTTAATTGGTGAAAATTAGATGAATTAAGTTGAATTGAACTTAGATAGGCTGAAATTTATGTTTCATTGAATGAATTTAGAAAGTTCACTTGTTCAATTGTTGAGCTTAAATGTTGGAAGCATGTTCTGATTGTTAAGCATGTTGATTGAATTGAATCCAAGTTTGTTTTCTTGTGCTTGATTATTAAATGATAAGAACTTGATGAGAATTAATGAGCAGATAAACATAATCAGCTTAGGAAAATTTGGCCATGTTGAATTTTGTGTTCAAAATAGGTATTATGGATGATTATTTGTTAAAACCATAGGTTAATAATATCTATGTTTGATAAAATGCATGATAGTATGTCTAGGTTGTGTAAAAACCTTGTTTTCTTAAAAGATCCCCCAAGGGCCAATCTTGGTTCACTTAATCAATAGGTGAATCAAGGTTTGTGTTTGTTTAATAAGCTCTTCAATGAGTAACCTGGGAAATTAAATAACATAGCTTGAACTAAAGCTGATTTAGATCAAAATAAAAACATTTTAAAGAGTTTAAATATGCTTGTTTGAATCTAAACTTAGAAAGCCTTAATGTGAGTCATTAGGTGTCATTTAGGTAAGTCAAATTATTATGTTAGGAGTCACCTTGGTTGCTAGTTTCAACACTTAAGTGTGTGGCATTGGTGTGGCTTTCACTTTGCTAAACATAAATAATAATGAATAAAAGTGATAGAATTGAAGCCATTCGCATGACTCTGAAGCATATTGCTAATATTGAAAAACATGTTTCAAGGTCCTGACACTTAGGAATTATTGTTGGTTCCTCATATATAACATGTATAGAGTTTATTTGGTCTTGTTACTGGAAGTTCGAACGTTCAAAAACGTGTTTGAAAAATTTGACAAAAGGCTTCATGATCACAAGTTGAATCAAAGCTATTCTTGCAATCCAGCACTACAGTCTCACAAAAAAAGATATATTTTGATTAGGTTATAGGCTTATTATTTTTTTAGTGCTTTTCGATAATCCTTATTGATTGGGCTACATCATAGGCTGTTGAATCGTTCGATTTCATGGTTTGACGAATATAGTAAAATCTCGAAACATAAGCGGTTTACATGGCTTTGTTTCAGCACTTGATTAGTATTATAAACTATTTTTATGAGCATATTCATTTTTGTGAATTTTCCTATATTTTTAGTAAAAGTTGAGTCAATAAGCTTTCGAAGGATGTGTGGTTCATTTGGTGGGTATTCCGAACGAACCAGGAAAAAATTTTAAAAGGTAGGCTGGTCGAATTTGTTGTATAATGTAGTGGTATCCAATCAAAAAATTTATGTGATAGCCAAAATGATTTTTTAGGATTTTTTGAAAATTTTTAGGTTGAAGCATAGTGAGTTAACATTCATTAGAATTTGATTTGGTGATTTTATGTGATAGGAATAATTTGAAATAAATTTGGAGAGCTTGAAAGGTGAAATCTGTCATTATTTCAATTCTCTCTAGGTTTAGTGTTCACTATTTCGAGGTATTTGGATGACTTGGAATTTCTTCCAGGAGTAATGTTTACTATGTCAATAGGTCTAGGTGTGTCCTATAGAAAGCTCCTAGTAACTCGCGTTTCCAAGTTAAATTAAATAAAGTTGATTTTTAATATTGTTTTCAAAATTGTGATTTTCTTCAATCTAGTTTAAGTGTACTATTTGTTTGATTTCTTTTAAATGGAATCAAGTTCGATAAAAAATTTAAAAATAGAGCTAATAAGTGAATTTTTTTTTGGAGTCAAGTGGTTTTATAGAATTTTTTATTTTTAAATGATTTTTTGCTTTGAATTGGTATTAGATTCAAGCAAGTCCTGATAAAAGTTTTAATATACATTTTTTGATGATATTTTTTTGATTTTGATGGAATAAAAGGGGACTATGATTGAACATATGTGATTGAAACAGAGGGAAAACAAATTTAGATATGTGTGATTAGTTGGTACTAAGTATTGGGCATCACATGAAGGATTGAATCCCTACTTATGGTGTAACCAACTCTCGAGCCCAACTTTATAGATCTATGGGCATATCATAAAATTGTTTTTCTAGAGTTTCGTAACTTTTAGTGAATAGTTTTAATAGGTGGCTGATCACACTTATAGCCAAAATAAATTGATAGAGACTCCTTAACCTAGTCACTCTTTCATTTTGGCACGAAAGGTTCAGATTAGTGATTCATCTAACCGGTTGGGGCCCTACAATGATTCGAAAATGTTGTTTACATTGACATGTTAAAGTGCTTATCTCGATATATTATGACAGTATTCTTAAACAAATGAAAAAGCTTTTTGAAGAATATCGAAGTAAATGTGGGAAGCAACAAGTTACTTCAAATAGTGATTTTGAAAATAGTCAAAAAGTAATTTCTCAAGATATGAAAGTGAGTTATATTTGTACTTTTTATTAAATTATTAATTAAAAATTCAATGTTTAGTTTTTTCTTAACTTCGATTTTATTTTACATTTATTATGACAATATGATATTGACTTTGTTTATTTTGATAACATAGGCTTTTTGTTATTTTTTATTCTTGATCTAATTCAAATAGATCAAAGTTATATATATATATATATAT
>JBBYHK010000014.1:6207885-6225819 GCA_038382065.1 Adansonia grandidieri | reverse complement strand
TATATATATATATATATATGTAGATGAAGTTAGAGAGGACTACTACCAGGACATTAATATTCTTGATAATTGAAAAAAATGAATTTTGATATCTTTTCCTTTCACCAATAGCAAAAGATGTGCTAAGTATTCTAGGGACAAAAATTGTATTAGAATTAGCATTTAATATGGGTGATAGAATTATCAAATAGAGAAGTTGTCTTTTGTCTGAAAATGCAAAAATGTTGATTACCACTCAAAATTGGTTATATGGATATAAAAGTAAGATTTTCTTTTTGTGAAACTTTTTTAAATGATATTTTTTTATAATTTAGTATATATATCTTTAGTTATATATTATGTTTTGTTTTAGATGAGGAGCAGATTGCAATGATGTTTGGAAAGGAGATTGTCCATATTTAATTATCTTTTGAATGATCATGAAGTATTAGTTTGTAAGTATGCTTATAATTTATAAAAGTTTTACTTTTTAATATTAGTTTTGTAATCATAAAAGGTTAATAGAAGTTTCATATATAATAATATTGGTTTTTATCTTAATTTGTATGTTTGATTTTTTGAATGGAGTGATACTTACAAGTGACAAATATATTAAATATTTTATGTATTCATCAAAATTCATAATTTTTCTGGTCATTTAGTGTTCATCTATTTTACTTATTTTCTCTTTACTTTTAAAATATTATTGAATATAGTTCTTGAAAGTGCTTTCTGTATTTATTTTAACTTTTTTTTACCCGTGGTTAGGTATACATGTTGGTTGATAATTTATATTGATTTTAGGCTTTTTTGTTTTTGTTATGTTACCTTTATATTCTCTTCTACTATGTTGCTAGTTTAAGCCTAACATATAATTTTTTTTTTCATTTTTAATAAGATTTATTTGTTGCTTATCTAATATATGTTATTATGTTACTCTTATCTGTTATGACTTCCATATTTTTTATTTTTCCTTATTATTTTATTATATTATTACCAGACTCTAATTATTATTACTCGAAATTACAATAATATTATAAAAATAATATTCAAATAAGAACCTAAATTTTCAGTATTAAATATATAAGCTCTTACCATTCTATGAGTTTAACTAATTAAATTAAAAAAATGTGATAAATGGATGATATAATATATTAAGAATATTTTCAAAGTTCATGATATAATTAACTTTTTGTTAAATTATTATTATTTCATTATATATAAAATATATATTAAATTTTTTATTTTTAACAAAATTATTAAAATATAGAATAAAATTGATAGTTAAAATTTTTTATTTATAAAAAATTATTGAATTATAATTTCGTCATTAGGTTAGTCTTGGTTTTGGATCTTTTTGAGTTCAAATGATTTCAGGTCCAGATCATTTCGAGTTTAAGTTTTTAATTTTTTAGTCAAATTAAATTCAATTCGAGCTCAAGTTTTTTCGAGCTGATTTTTGGTTTCGAGTTTATTTTATCACATTTACTTGCTTTTTATCACAGAAAGGTAAAAATGTTGAAGTTTTAACTTGTAAAAATACATTTTTTTAATTTTTTAAATTAATTATGATTTAATTATCTAGTTATATATATAAATGGATATTTATTTTTTATTTACATACTTGGGCTGGGCTTGATTAGTGGTTTATCAATTGTCATATTGCCCAAAGTCTTTGTTTTGGAAGGGAAAGTGAAAAAACAAAAGAAAAAGCCTGTCCTTATCCCTTCTCAAACATGGCGAAATTCATCACTCCACCAAAAATGTTGAGACTGAAACCCAGGCTAACGCCAATCCTCTCGCTTCCTTCCTCTCATTTCATTCGTTCTTACTTCCCAAAACCGAGCTTTTCTTCCATTGCTTCACTTCCTCAAACACTCCCAACATCTTCTTCTCATTCTCTTCCTTCTAAACCTGTTTTTTCACTTAACAATGCTGAAACATTCAATCATGTTAAACTTGACCATCGCTTTCTCTCCTGCTGTATGCCTGATAAACGCCTTAAAGTGGCCGTTCTCCTTAGCGGTGGTGTCGATAGCAGTGTCGCTCTTCGTCTCCTTCATGCTGCTGGCCACTCCTGCACGGCTTTCTACCTTAAAATATGGTTCCAAGTAATCCCTTTTAACACTTTTCTTCTTTGTTTTTTTTTTTTTTTTAATGTTCGTTTACATCCATATATACATAGACTTAATAGATATGGCTTTCCCCTGTTAGTGTTGAAAATTTGGATTGTTTGTGGAGAATTGGTGATAATTTAGATCCTTGGTGATAACTTTGTTCAGTAATGAAAAGAAAAGTTCTTAAGTGATTAGAATTGGTAAGAAACAATTTAATTTTTGTTTTACTTTCAAAAAATTAAAATTATTTAGTTTTATTTTAAAAAATCATGAAAAGTTGTGTTTGCTCATTAAGCGAAAATATTATGTTTGTTCATCAGGCATTCAATCACCAATATGGAATCTTTCACTTACTTATAGAACCATTTTACAATCCTTCTTGGGCATTTTTGAGGTTTTGTTTTATCTTTAGGGCATAATTGCCTTTAGGGAAGTGATCGACTGGTCTACGTCCTCAAACCCATTTTATTCTTATTTTCTTTACCTTTTCCATTTGGTTTTTTTACTTCCTCAAAAATTGCTGCAAGAACAAATGCAAATATTGGAGAATGAAATCACAATTGATTAAAAATTAGCAAACAGTTAAAATGTAACCTTTATTCAGTGTCATTGTTCAATATATGCAATAGAATCATGCATTCTATTCATTGATGTAAAAGTTTGGTTCTACTGCTGAACGATGGTGCTCAATTAATAATTCACAAGATACAGTGCAGATGTAGAGGTTGAAGATTGCCTTTAACTCAGCTATCTAATGATCAAGCCCGTAAAGCGTGGGAAAGGTGAGAAAATAAAGAATGTCTTAATAATGGCAGATGAAAAGTCTCTTAAATGGAAGCAAGTTTACAATTTGCATAGGTTTATAGAAAATTAGCCTACTAACCCTAGTCTGATTCTTCCCATGAACCTCCCTAGCCATGGTAAGTAACGGTAAAGAGTACAAAGACCCAAGAAGAAACTTGTTTAGGTCTTACACACAAAGATCCAGGGTTGGACTCCGTAGGCCTTTAATGAGCACTCAAATATATGCCCAAGGGCCCCTTATTCGCCAAGAACTAAATATGACCGCTTTAGTAATAAGGCAAATTTAAACGTGAACCATGAAGAAGCCTCCAACAAGGTCGTGGCCAATTCATACTATAATTTGATGCATTGTAGAAATTCTGTAACAGAACAATCTTTTTGTTGTGTAAGATGAAGATCCTCCTTAAGTTGTATGCATGAAAAGAGCATACTCCATGAATACGAGAAAGATTTAACCATGCTTCTTGTAAGGTTTTGATAGAAGCAATGAAGGAGATAATAATTGATGCCAAGATTCCATGGAGAATTAATTTATCTTGATGGATCTAGCAGTTGTAAGCAGCAAAAATGTCTTATTCAATTGGATTTGGCATAGGCCATGCGAGTGAATTGTCAACATACCCAATTGAATTGTAGCCAATGAGCAAGGACTTAAATTGTGCTTTCCACAAGGGAAAATTTGAAGAATTGAGTTTTATAGGCAGTTGTGTAGCAATTAATGAAAATTAAGGGTATGGCCTTTGTATTGTTGGGAATTATTGTGGGGAAAACATCATGGTTGAAGAGCTTTCTTATGCCCCAAATTTTTGGCCACAGAATCAATCTCTTTGGGAAGATAAAAATAGCTCTAACATAAAATTATTTGAAGCCCAAGAAGACTTTTTAATTTACGTTCTCTATTTAACCATGAAATTTTACAAGAGTTTTTATAGAATACGGTAGTATACTACTATATAGAAGAAATAAAAAATGATTTTTATCTTATTTGATTGAGGCTTGGCTCATGGATCAAAGATTTCCTTTGAATAACAATATTATTGTTAGTGCATAGTGAGATTTGTTCCCTCACTATGGGTTTGTTAGAGGCTTTATCATGGCTTATGGTAACATAGAGTACAATAGTGTATAAGAATAAATAAAAAATGATTTTATATCCTTTGATTGAGGCTTATCTGATGGGTCAAAGATTTCCTTTGAATGACAATATTGCATAATGAGACATGGTACGTCTGCCATGATTTTGTTGGAGGCTTCATCGTGTTTTGTGCTATTATTTGTCTTTTTACGCCAATCTTGAATCAAAGTAAAGCAAATCTTGGTTGGGATAAAGTGATTGCCAGGCCATATGCTGGTTGGTTACTGGTTTTGACATGAGAGATGAACAAATGATTCTTTTCAACTTGATCACTGATAAAATGAAGGTCAATTGCAATATGTTCCATCCATGAATGAAAAACTAGATTAGCATTTACGTATGTGGCATCCAGATTATCGCACAAAATTTTTGGAGGCTCCCAAGACAAATTTTGACAGAAGCCATTACGAAGCCTCCAACACAATCATGTCAAATGGACCAAGTCTCATTATACCCTAATATTGTTATTCAAAGGAAATCTTTAAGCTATCAGACAAGTCTCAATCTAAGGAGAGTAAATCATAATTTTGTTTATTCTTGTATACTTTGTACTCTATAAAAACTCTTGTAAATCTTCATTGGTTAAATAGAGAAAATAAATATAATGGAATCTTCCTCATTGCTTACATTAACATTTGTCTTATTGTTTAGGTTCTTGGTTAGCACTCCTACACTTAGGTATTTGTTCAGGTATTATTTCGAGCTACTTTAATTAAGACGAAGCTCTTCCCCAAGTTATCATGTTTCAAATGAAATTCGTCACAAGCTGTGATATATGATTTTACTTCTTGAGGAATCCATTGAAAGCCCACTTTTCCCAACTTGAACCTATCTTGAAAAATTGGAGATTTTTTTAGAGTTTAACATAAGTTCATAGTGGCTTCGCTAGATCTCATCCAGAAAGCAAATTTACAAGATAGCAATTCTGTAGCTTATATCCACAATCCACCTTGAGGTCACATCAACACTTTAAAGGTTCATTTTGCATAAACAACCTTGATCTCAAATCCTTAGTTTAACCAATGTACAAGGTGTTTAACAACTTGCCTTGGTAACTTTTGACTTGCTTGCTAGACTTTGGTCCCCTTTTCTACTACAGTGCCACAGCTACCTTGAGTGACTTACTTTTTTGGCCTATTTTATTATAATTATTGGGTTGTATGCTCTAGACGCACTTGAGATTTTACAACATCTACTCTATGCCAAAGGTAGAACTACCATAATTGTAATTGGAGAACTATTAGCTTGAGCTCAAATCATGAGCAAGAGTTCACTGGACATGTTCATAGTTCATAGCCGAAAAGTAATGTTATCACTAACTGTCTATTAAAGTTTAGTTGGACATAGAAACCTAAAAAAACATACATGGGCGAAACACAACCCTAAGATCAAATAAGAAAGCATAACAGTTTCAGGGATTATGATAAGATATATGACAATTATTTGCCATAAATACTTTAAATTTTTTTATTAATCTGATATAATGTTCAAAATTTGTACTGGTAACGAAGGAGATTTGCGCCTTTCACCTTGATTTTTTTCATCGATGACCATTGCTTCCCTGAAAACATCTAAATGGGGGGGGGGGGGAGCTGACTTTTCTGTTTGATTAAACTAGGTTTGCCATGGTGTATTTTAACGTTTAATTCTTTTCTTTTCTTTTCCTTTTTTTTTTTTTTTCAATTATAACTTTAATGCTTGTTAAGGTTATTCTTCTATAGTAAATGTATTTATTGAATTAGTATACTGTCCATCAATTCTCTTGAAGTTTTCTTGTTTTACTAGAAACCAGAAGATTCATTCTGATGCTTGGTTTTGTGCAGGAAGACTTCGAGAACTACTGGACAGAATGTCCCTGGGAAGAAGATCTGAAGTATGCAACGGCTGTTTGTGATCAGGTTATATTCTTTTATGCATAGCTATTTGTCAGTTTTTTTTTTTTTTAAGAAAAAACTCTATCTCGTTCAAAGTTAGAATACCTGTCTTGGATTGAATGTAAATATTCGAAAATCTATGGACGTGGTTTTTTCTTGCTGACTTTTAATGTTTAATCTAAATAATTTTTGCAATTTTTTCTAAATATTATTCGCACTTCACAGTTCATATTTTAAATATCTTCCAATTTCATCTTCTTTATGTCATTTACATTTCTTTGCTTGCATGAACGGTACCTATCTGCATTAATTTTCATGTAAGGATTTTTCATAAAGATGATTGGGTAAACCTCCTTTTCAATTTCCTGGCATTCTTAGTGCAGCTGAAATTCTTCAACTGAGTGTATGTATTATGTTGGTTGTCAGGTTGATGTGCCTTTAGAAGTTGTGCATTTGACTGATGAATACTGGAACAATGTGGTATGTATTTTCTTTTCGAGTGAGGTTTTTTATTCTTGTTTTACCAAATTTAAAAACCAGACTAGAAATCAAATTGCTAAGGTTCCCGATCCCTGATTCGACAGGTTCAGTCAGCCTTGCTAATAATACCCCAAATTTATATTTTCAAATAATTCCCAAAAAAAAAAAAAATTAAATACAAGAAAAATCAGTAAAATTCTGAACATATAACGATATTGTTATCAAAATACGGTATAGACATAAAGGTGAGGTACAAAAAGTCCACAAGTCCACAATTTCTAATTAAGACTAAGGCAAAAAGTATGATAATTATCACAACAACAGCATCCGGACGCCCTTAGACCCATCAAAACCATGTGAATGAATAGATAAAAGAAATCGATGAACTTTGAGAATCTGAAATCTAAGATGCGTGTCCATCCTCTAGTTTAGAGATCACAAACAGACAAGAGGCAAAGGGAGAAATTATGAAGTTCAAATGTTGAGGACTTAAGTGTTGGGATGCTGCCAAGGCATGAGAGAGTGAAAAAGAAGATAAAGGAAGAAGCAATCAGCCACCGGATGAAGAATGAAGAGAACACAGCCTAGGGGCACTACAAGCGGCAGCTTAGAAAACCAAAAGAGAAAGAAAAGAAAAAAAAGGGTTTCCTAAAGCTTTGAAAACATATATACTTTTAACGATTTTGGGATTGATTAGGTTTGTCTTTAACAGAAGTTGATTGGTTTTAAGACGCCCTTTTAATTTGGGTTTTAACACTCCATTTTCAATTTGATTTGAAAAAGCTTGGAAAATAGAGTAAATTGAATCATTGTTTAACTGGTTTCTGTTTCACTCTTTTTACCAGTTTCAAGTGGTTTGCACATTATCCATTGTAATATTTTTATTTTAACCAAATGCCTTGCCAGTTCCCTGTTGAACTAGCTAGTCTGATCTAGTTTTTTATTCATTGGTCTTTATGAACTTGCTTCTGTCTAGTTAGCTGATGCAAAATGAATTACGATGTTTGGAATTTGGATTTCCTTTACAACAAAACTTAATTTAGTAATTATTGATTGCCTTCATTTATCGTGACAGTTGCTACTTGTCTTTCAGGTTTCCTACATTATTGAGGAGTACCGATGTGGCCGTACTCCAAATCCAGATGTTCTTTGCAATACAAGAATAAAATTTGGTATGGATTCCAGCTGAATTTTAGCCATTTATCTGTGTTGAAAGTTTTTGCCTCTTTCTTGTTCTCCTTTTTTGGGTTGGTATATTGGTAGTAGTGACAGTTAAATGCATGCTATGTTCATTTTGCATTTATGTTAATAGTGACTTTCAGGGGCATTCATGGACGCCATCGACAATATGGATTATGACTATATTGCTTCTGGGCATTATGCCAACGTTGTTCACCCATCTGCTGATCAAAGCAACAAGGCTTCTATCTTGGAACTATCAAAGGATATGGTACTTATGCAATACTTCTTTCCAATTTTTATGGCTGTCTTTAAAATGTCTTGTTAGACTTTTATAAACTGGATACTCAACAAATGCTGACATTGGTTTATAAAAATGTTCTTCTTTGCATATTGGGGATGTATCTGGCAGTCATATGATCATAAGGATGTGCTTGAAGTTGAATTTACTTTGACATGGAAAACCTGCGTTTGAAACCATGCCTAAGCATTATTTTGGAGAAAGTACATTGTATACATTTTTTTTCAACTAGTGTTCTATTTCATGTTTTAGACCTATAATCAGAATTTTGCATTTCTTTATGGAATTTATTAGGCAATTCATTAAATTCATGATAAGAAAGTTATTTTATATTTTTAATATTTTATATTTTTAATTTGCTTCTGAGATATGATTTACTGGAATATTAGAAGTTCCTTTGTCACATATGAATCATATATATATATATATTGGTTGAAATTCAAACCATGAATTCAGTTTGCATCTTGTAAGAAACTGGTCATTTTTTTTAATATTCTGTTATTTAAGTTCCTTTAAATAATTTTTTCTATGTATTACAAAATTGCGATGTTTTCTGAGATCTACAATGTTAACTTTACAGGTCAAGGATCAAACGTACTTCCTTTCACATCTCTCACAGTTTCAGCTTAAACGACTTATTTTCCCACTTGGATGTCTCCCAAAGGTGAGCTGGACTAGATTGATTGCAATTTGGTCAACTGGGATACTATTTTTACTTTCCCCTCTGTTTCTTACTTAAGGTGGCACCAACTGTGTTATTATTATTATTGTATAATTGGTGAATTTTAAATTATCTTAGATTTCTGTTATTGGAAAAGGAAGCAGGACAGATTCATTGTATTGATCATTTCATATTTTTCTTTTTAATTCCTAGATCCTCCTGCCTTGATTGTCACCACAACTTTTCCATTGCTAATGACTGCGAAACCTCTCTTTTTTCAATCTTCGGGATGTTTGACTGTCTTTGCAGGACTGAATAAATTAGTTGTCTGATTTTGTGGCCTTTTTTGAAACAAAACATGTTTTTCTTTTGCTTCCAAGCTTCTTCGGTCTTACTTTTGCTTAAGCAAGATTCTTGCACGGTTCTTTTTATTCTGATTTTTCTTCCACATAATACCATATCATCTACAGGATGAAGTTCGCCAGCTTGCTGCTAAATTTGACCTGCCTAACAGAGGTAGGAAGGATTCTCAAGGAATTTGCTTTCTTGGGAAGGTATATAAAGTCAGCACCTCTTTGGAATCACATTTCCGTACATCTTAAAATCTTTCATTAAAATATATAATTGAAGTTATTGAAACCTTTACGATAATGGCTTCGTACTTTGGAGGAAAGTTACACATCTTGCCCCAAAGTTATGCTTATGTTATTTTAGTTTTTTTTTTTTTTTTTGCTTTTTTATTCATTAAGAGGCAAATGCTTTAGGCGAGATAACTGAGGAAAATTTAAAAAATCATTTAGTGATCTTTTATTAATGCAACTGGCACCGGCCAACAGTTTTGAGTAAGGTATGAAATTTTCTGCTGATTTCATATGGTGGTCTGTTACAGATAAGGTTTAGCGATTTTGTTGCTAGGCACATTGGGGAGATGGAAGGAATCATATTAGAAGCTGAGACAGGAGACTTCCTTGGGAAACATAGAGGGTTCTGGTTCTACACAATTGGTCAACGCCAAGGCCTACGTCTCCCTGGAGGACCTTGGTATGCTTTTAAGTATTTACTATTCACAATTTCTCATCAGTCTGGTAATTGTCATTTGATCCTGGTTAACAAATGTCATGATTTCCATTTTGTGGAAGAATTGCTTTAGCATCTAATGTTATAAGATTAGAGAATCTCTACAGTGTTTTCCCTTTTGTTATCACTTTTGATTTTAAGGAATGATTCGTTTTAACTGTGCAAGGCTGATAATTTTGTTTACAATATTTATTGCATACGTGTTAATGATGCATATTTTGAGGGTTGGTAACATCATATTCCAGCGAATTTGCTAACATTATTCTCAGTTTGTTACTCTATGTTAAATAGTATGGGCATCCCACGCTAACACCTTTCGACAGAAGCCGAGATGCCTCCTTTAAGTATAATAAGCAACCTAAGCTCGCTGACTTGAGATTGTATAATATGGTAGGATCCGGAAAAAAGGGGCTAGGTCTGCTTTTATATGATGTCAAACTAGGGAACTGGACATAAATGAACAGTTATTAGGTGATGGGGCTCATCTTGAGTATAGGTTTCCAGGAAAACCTCCACTTGTCACTGTATTTTTGGGCAAAGTCATTAATAGAAGTTGTAATGTTCTTTCCGACATGCAAAACTTGTCGCATTCGAAAATTCTGTTTCTTCCTTCTGGCCTTTTTCTAACCGTTTATTGTGTTTTTTACCCCAAGGTATGTTGTTCAGAAGGATGTAAAAAATAACATTGTATTTGTGTCAAGAAATTATTTCTCATTTGACAAAAGAAGGCGCGTATTTCGTGTTGGCTCTTTGAAGTGGATTAGTGGGTCACCTCCAAACCCTAGTTGTGAGCTCCAATGCAAGGTAAAACAGTCCTGTACGTTTTTTTTTTTAATAATTTCTTATAAATGTTTACAATATTGCAGACCCCCTCTGACCCTTTTCTTTTTGAGGGTGGAAAGTGGGGGAGCTGGGGGCAAATTGTGATTATTAATGAGGGGAAGGGATGGCAATTTTCTTGTCACCTTGACACAAATACTGGTTAAATCTAGATTGCCTGCTTGGATTAAACATTAAACTTATGATGTGCAGGTTTATGCCTCATCTCCGACTGTACCCTTGACGATCTAGTTAAATCTCTAGTGAAGTTGTCATATTCTTTTATTTTTGTGATTTAGCTTTTACTTGACCACCAACCACATTAGGACCTGAAAAGAGCTACATTTTCATTGACTGAGTGACTTTAGTTTTAGGTCACTTTTAATTCATTGACAGTCTTTTGAGATTACCCTATTGTGGAAATCTTTTTATTGCTTCTTCAATGGTTTCTTTAGTGGTTTGACACTTGCCGCTTGTAGCTAAATAGTCTGAACTTTTCAGGTCAGACATGGTCCTGGCTTTTATAACTGCAATTTTAAAATGGTGCCTGGTGAAGATGGCAGTGAGGATTTTGCTGTTGTCCAATTAGCTGAAGATGATCAAGGTCTTGCTGCTGGCCAGTTTGCAGCCTTCTATGAGGGACAAACCTGCTTAGGCTCTGGTGTAATTTTGGAGTCGTGGGATGATCAAGGATTTCTGGTTTGCGCAAAGGCTCTTGAGATTGCGAGAATGGAAGATAAATCAAAGCTTGGAAAACCAGTTAAGATCAAGGTGAAACCAGAAACTCTTCCAGAAATATCTGTTCACAACGACAACACTGAACTTACCCGAAGCTTGATTAGTTCTTGAATTTCTCTTGGAACATGCATCTGAAGAGGATGCAGTGACCAGAGTTTCCGTTAATTGGCCGCAAAAGCTAATGAGAGGGGTGGTTGCATCCATGTTTTGACCACATTTTCTTCATAGGGAGCCTTTTTTGTTGATTAGTTTAAACGTGTTACGCCCATAGTTTTGTATATCGCTGACTATTAATTTATAGTGTACCTTAGAGCAAGCCTTTTGCCTTAATTTGGAAATGAAGCGTGGACGATTGTTGTTATGACAGTTATGCCGTTGCTTTTGATGATGGCAATTTCACAATAATAATTTAACCTAGTACAAGGGAAATCGTTTATATCTTATAAATAGTTATTGCATTTGCTTGAAAAGCTAGTAGTGCGAAATTATTGTGCATTTGATTATGACCAATTGTTTCTATACAGTGGATTATGACTAAATGTTTTCAGAATCTGAACTAGAAGTGACGACTGTGCTACTCACCCGATTAGACAAGTCAGACGGGTCTCCTTGATACGTAATTTTTACCACGGGACGGTATGGCAAAATCCTTTTGTAGATGGGCTAAATATGCAGCGGGATGTTGTGTGTGATGGAGAACTTCTGCCATAATTTGGAAACGAAGCATGGACGATGATAGTAAAAGCAGTTAAGCTGCTGCTTTTGATGATGCAAGTAATAGAGATACTAAGCGGAGCAACAGTTTATAGACATTTAATTTCGTCGGGTTTTTTTAGTAATCTCAGTTATCCAAGAATAGCTACTTAGTTCTTACCTTGATACGAGTTAACCTTTCCTAGGTCATTTACACATTTTTTTTTTAACTTATTTTGTTATGCATAGATGGCCGTATTGGCACGTAACAAAAAAGTGTTATTTGAAAATCGATTTCAGATAAAAAAAATGAATATTCAAGAAAAAAATCAATTTTTAAATATTCTTTTGTCAAATTTTGAAAACCATATTTGGAGATAATATCATGGTCAAATTTTTCACTTCTAGACATTTTTGAGATTTTTTTTGTAAAATTTGAAAAATTGACTATCATATATTTCTACCGACACCTATGTAATATTTATGCTGATATGCATTTCAAAAACTAAAAAATATTCAAGAAAAATTATATATTAGCATTTTATACCACAAGGTGTCAAGCTGTCAATTTTACCAATTATTTTTAAATTTTTCACGACATCGCGATTATTTTGCCCATAAATTTTTTGGTAAAGACTTTGGATTTTTCATCTCTACTATTTTTTTAAATTAATATTTTAGATAATATGTTATATTTAATTCATTTTATAAGTTTCAATGTATTTTCTAAATTTTTCCTGGTTTCAAAACACAAGCCTTCCTTTATATGTAAAATTTTTAGTAGAATTTTCTCAAGTTTTAAAATTCAAAATTCTTTAAATATTCCCATTAAGTTACTATAAAATAAGTTTTGAAAAATCCAAATCCATTTGTGGTTTCTTTCCCATTTCTAAAATACAGAATTTTTTTACTCTTTAATTTTTTTAATTGGATTTTTTTAAAAAAGTTTATAATTTTTAAAATTCTCAAATATTTTTAATAAATTCATGCTAAATTAATTTTTGAAAATTAAATTTATTTTATGACCTTTGAATTTATATATAAATATATATATCAATTTTCTTCTGTAAGAATTTTTCTCATATAATTTTACGAGTTTTGGATTTCCAATCAAAGTTTTTTTTATTATTTCATTTTCAAAATTTTGTTTATGATTATTAATTTTAATTTTAATTCTTTTTATTTATTATTATTTTGATTTTATTATGGATTTTTCTACTAGTTTCATAGAAATTAATCTAATTAATTTCTTACTTTTTTTCTTTAACCAATTTAGTTATTTACTATTTACCCGTTAGATGATATTATATAGATAATCATCAAAAAAATGTTATGATAAGACCATTAGTACACATCTATTTAATGTAATTCTTATCAACATTACAATTACCAATGCAAATAAAATGACAAAAAAAAAAAATAGTAAGGCCATTCGGCTAGCCTGATTTCAGCCAAGATATTGGCTGATAAAAGCTTCTAGGAGATTTGCCTTTTGCTGAGAAAAAGCACAAGAAAAACATAAAATCTCTTTATTTTTCAAGCTTTCTAAAGCTCTTAAGGTAGATTTTCTTTTAAAACCTTGGATTTTTGTTCATTTCATTTCATTTATTTTTCTTCTTTTTTAATAAGCCTATTGATAACTTGAGCTCATGGATTTGGTTCCATGTTAATGGCCAAGTTTGAAGGCTATGATCATTTCTTCTTGTTTTAGTTGTATTTTATTTTTATTTACAATAGTTTGATTTTCTTTATTATCCTACATGTTTGTGATGGAAATAATGTTTTGATATTATGTATATGATGTTATGGTATTTTCTTTTCTACTTTCGTGGTGATTCTGATGGTATGTGTTGATATATTCTTCATAATCCCTTTTTTTTTTTTTTCGCATATTTAGGCTTGATGATGCAAGTTTGTTTTGATATTCATGACTTGCGTTAAAAAAATAAAATAAAAAATATAAATATAATGTTTTTTTTGTCTTTTTCATGATGGTCGAATATGATGATATTGCTTAGTTAAGTTTTCATGCTTGATTTAATTGGGTATTGGACTTTATTGTCTTGTTTAAAAATTATAAAGAGTATAAAATAATTTTTTAAAAATTTTCAAGGCCATGGATGGGTAGATCCATATTGGTTGAATCCTTTAAGTGTGATTGGTTAATGTTTATATATATATATATATATATATATATTAGATGTTATTTTCTAATTTTATGATGCTTAGGGACTAAATTGAAAATTTATAAATTTATTCCAAGACCATTCATATTTGGCCGAGCCTTGCTTCTAGATTTTGGATGTGATATTTGTGTTGATTCAGTATATTTGATGTTTAATTTGATGTTTTAATTATGTAGGGACCACTTTGCAAATGAAGAAAAGTTTAGGGACCATTAGGAAAGCTTAGCATTTTAGGGTTAAAATAGTCATTTCACATCAAATTTCTCTTTTAGGACACATTGGTAATTTTTGAAATTTTTTAGCATTCCTTTGGTCCTTCGGTGGGGTGCAGAAAATATTAAAACTTTTCATATTCTTTTGGTTTTACATTAGGATACGAAATGCAATTTTGAGAAACTTAGGGATTTAATTGCATTTTAGGTCACCTTTGACTTCCAAACTACCCATTTAGTGTAAAAATAGTCATTTCCTACCTTTTTCGTGTCCTTTAATGTACTGGGATACTTTCACGTCGAAGGTATACCTTAGAGGCATTTTAATAATTTTTTCGAGAATCGATCCTAGGTAGTCACCGGGATGTTTCTATGCCAAAGGTGTGCATTGGGGATAAGTTTACCTTTCTATGACCATTTTTGAGTCTTTTAGGATTACTAAAATACTTTCATATCTAAGTTATACCCTAAGGGTATTTTAGTAATTTTCATAGAATCAAGTCTGATGTAGTCACCGGAATACTTCTATGCCAAAGATTTGCATTTAGGATAGGTTCACTCTTCTATGATCTTTTTTCCTGTCTTTTAGGGTTATTAGAATACTTTCATGTCAAAGGTATACCTTATTTCAATAGAATCAAGTCTGATGTAGTCACCGAGATGCTTTTATGCGTGCACAGGATAGGTTTACCCTTCTATGATCATTTTTGAGTTTTTTAGAGTTACTAGGATACTTTCATGCCGAAAGTGTACCCCAACGGCATTTTGGTAATCTTGCATTAAAACCAAGTCCTATGTAATTAGTGGGATACTTTCATTTCGAAGGTACACATTAGGGATAGGTTTATCATTTTAGGTTGTTTCTAGGTCTTAGGATACTTTATTAATATTTTTAATAAAATCAAATGTTTTAAGAAAATTAAGGCAATGTCTTTAAGTTAAAATAATACGTAGAATTTTTTCCAAAATATAAGAGGGTTCTACAGATTATTTTTAGTAACGAGATATCCTTATCAAATTAAAAATAAAAACTTCTATTGCTTTCAGAAAAATAAAACCTTTTGCATTCCTCCGATCCTTCATCAGGTGCAAAAGATATTTTGATTTTTAAAACCTTTTGTGTTCCTCTGGTTTTCTTGTGGGGTACAAAAGAAAATGATAAAAAGCTTTCATGTTCCATTGGTCCTTCGACGGCGTGCATAAGAAATTTTAATTTTCAAAAATTTCAAAAACCCAATTTTCTTGACAGCAAAAAATAAATTGGATTCATAAAATATTATTTTGGAATTATGACTAAATGCCATATATTTAAACTAGATAAAAATTATAATTCAAGTTAACATTTAATTAATAAAGTACATATTTTTAGGCATCACAAGGGGGTCGATCTTTACTTGTGATTGTAGTCACTCCCATACCCTTTTATATAATCTTTGGTATGATCGTGGTCCTCGGAGTTGGTATTCTAGGGTTTTGTAATCCTCAAAATACTTCAATAGGTAACCAATCTCATCTAGCCCAAACAGATTGGCGGCTTCTCTAAATAAATAGTTATCTCATAATGACTATTTAGGGTCAAGTCGAATGAGTGATTCATCTTGACCAACTAGTCAAGAGAATATTAATAAATATAAGAACGAGGGCCTTTTAAGTCGGGCTTGGACAAGATTTCTATCTGGGCCATGTTGCGGCATTTGGCGACTTTCCTGGGGACGGGTTAAAGAGTCAGGCCTGAAACTAATCACATGGTGAGTAAATTTTGATTAATTCAATTTCAACTAGAATTTGACTATAATTTTTAGTATTTTCAAAATAAAATTTGTTATATTTTTTATTTATATGAAAATTTTGATATATATATATATATTGTTCATAATTTTCACTAATTCTTTTATTTCCTTTGCAGTGTATTTTTTGGGATTTTAGGATAAGGGTTTTTATTATCTCTGAAAAAGTCAACTCATAAAAGGTTTATTCGTTCCCACACATATTGTGCACATGAATATGCATTAGACTTTCCTCCAGGCATATGGAGGGGGCACACGTTACCCAATATTTTGGGAGAAGGTAAAGTGCTCCAGCTTTTGAGCTTATAGCCTCTGTCTAGGCCAATGAAAAGCTTACCAGGTGTAAATTCCTACGCTTGCTTGACGTGTTAGCCTCGTTACGAGCATGGAAGATACTCTCACTAGAATTAAACCTTTTTGCGACATAAACTCAAAATGGGCAAGGATTAGGGTACATAGTCAATTTAAGAACCTATTTAGATGTCCAACCTGAACTTCATGTAATCAACTTTAAATGCTTCATTTAGTTAGAGCCATACCTTGTTTTAGAGGTTACCGAACTAGATACATACAGGAAACACTTCTTACCCTCTCCTTTTTATTTTTATGTTCAGAGCATGTAAATCAAGCTATGATAATTGAACATCATCGATCATGGTAAGATCTTTGTTGTACCTTAGAAAGTGTCGTAAATTATTTTAATTCAATATATCAAGTGATGATAAATGAACATTGTCTCTTATAATGGAATTATTTCGTTTACGTTGCAAGCCATTATGTGGTCTTAACTATAGAATCTAGACTTGTAGTCAGGTAATGCTATTCATGTATCATTGCCAGTGACAAGGCCTTTTTGTTTACCCTAATTAGTGTTGTAATGCCCAAATTTCGCTTAGGGCAAATTTTTTCTCACAAAATTATTAATCTCCCGTGCTAACCTTTTTTTGCCTTTATATGGAAGGAATGATGAACGAACATTGTGCCACCCGTAATAAGATTGATCTTTTTTCTTTAAGGCCTATAATGCCTTTATTTTACATTCTGGGTAGTCTTTCTTGACAATAAACCTTTTTTATATATTTGTTTGTATCATTTTGTTACAAAATTTTTTTTGACGTTACATTGATTTTATGCTTGTAGTGTAGAATATAGGTTTTCTCATATTTAAGAGTTCTAAAAAGAATTTTCTTTCAAATTAGGAGTTTTGAGACAATCAAACATCATTAACTATCAAAAATGAATTTTCAGCATGCTTAGAAAGGACGGAGGCAACCCATTATGAAACACGAGAAAGATTGATGAAACATCAAGCGCAAATGCTAGCAAAATCTCTAAGCAATGGAAATAATAATGGCTAGAGGGAAAGAATTTGAAAATGTAAATTTTGGAAAGCAAAGGAATAACCTTAATACTGCTGTCCATTTATCTGCGTAAAAAGGCAACTATCAATGGAATGAATGATCACTAGAGGGAAAGAGTTTGAAAATGTAAATTCAAGAAATTAAGGGAATTACCTTAATACTGTTGTAGGCTTATCAAAGGTAGGAAGGCAACCCTTATTTTGGAAAACCCTTATTTCTAAATTCACATCATTTTGTGAAGAATTCATATTATGTGTTTTAATAAGATAAAAAAGTTTCTCAAAAAGCAAATAATTTTAAAAACATGATGATGAAAAGTCTTGAGAATACTAATGATCGATCTTGAAAATAAGCTTGTATCCTTGCATTCATTTTCCTGTAAATAAAACCATAATTGTTAGTGAAATGGAAAGACAAGCCACATTGCCATTCCTAACCTTTGGGTTGAGTAACATGACTCTAGTTCCTGATCCGTCTTTCCTGAATGATCTATTAATGTAAATTATCCAACAATTGACATGGCTATTATCC
>JBBYHK010000014.1:6194415-6204947 GCA_038382065.1 Adansonia grandidieri | reverse complement strand
GGATATCAAAATTTAATTAATTTAAATTATATTGATATTATTATTTATATTCATATTAAAAATAATAAACAATAAAATATCTAGCCTGTCTAATCTTTAACAAATTATTCCAATATTAATATTATTTAATATTTCTCACTTGTTCAATTATGACACCTACGGTTGCTATAATATATAGTTACAAATATTTTTTCAAAAAAAAATAAAGAATCAATTATTATACATTACTTGACACAAAATTAGGGGGATCTGAATGGTGTTACTTACTAACATGACATGAAAAATACTTAAAGTACATTATAAAAAAATAACATGACTACGATATGAATACACAAATAATTTAAAATTTATGTAAAAAAATATAATACAATATGAAAAATAATAAAAACATAATACTATACGAAAAAATAATACTAATATGACACGAATGCATAAATGTATCAAAAGATATAAAATACAAATTATTAACTTGTCAAATTTATATATAAAATACATTGAATATGATTATAACACAAAAAAATAATCATATAACATGAATATACAAATCAATAAATGTATTCTCACCCCTCGATTTAAAAATTAGCGGTGGAAGGCACCACAGTAATGACGGAGGCCGAGGAGGCAGTCGGTATAATCCATATTGGTTTAGTTCCCAATTCCAGTTCCTCTCTAACTCAAGGCTAGATGAGGAAAGCAAGGAATCTGCTTGAGTTGTATTTGAGCTTAGGATTGGCCAATTGTTTGGTCATCAGAATTTATGACAAATGTTTGTTAGCTGTAAAAGAAATATATATAATTATATTATAAAATATAATATTATATTAAAACATACCACTTGAATTGGGTCTGGACTTAAAATTTTATATCTAAAGCTTTTGGTTGTTTAGAAAATAGGTTTTTTCCTTTTATCTAGGTCTATTTTTAAAGTTTAATATTTTTTATAAGTTTTTTAAAATATTGAGCAAGTCTTCAGATTTGGATAGATAACTTAACCTTTAAATAGATCTAATATCAACACATTCAAATTACCCATTAACAATAACATAAGAACAAAACCCAAAATATAAAAATAAAAAATAAAAAAACCTATACTAGCTGCAAGAATGCAAACTAAAAAAATGTTGTTTTTAGAATGTCGTAGTAGTTAGCAATTTCAATTTGATTCTGAAAGTCTGAAACATTAGTTAATTGATGATTCTATAAATAACCAAGTTGACAAGTAGATAGTTAACTGGCTTAAATTTGAATTTTCAGATTCATCAATTACTTGGGCTAAAAGCACTCCAAACACTCCGACATTACCATGAAAATTAAGATAGTAAAAGGTCCCAATTGTGTTAAACTCATAGGAATGCATACTGAACTTCATTTTTGTTTGTGGTTGTGGCAATAACAGGCTAAACTTCCTATAATTGCACTGCTTTCATCTGCTGAATTGGTTCCTGAGCCGCTCGGCCTTGTCCTCGTTATCTCAGCTTGGAACTTTCCCTTCTGTTAGTAAAGTTTTCCCTTTTTCCTTTTTTTTTTTAAAAAAAAAAAAAAACTAAATCTCAAATGATATTTCTGGGTTTTTTTTTTTTTTTTTTAATCTCCGGAAGTGCTTGACAATCTCCAAATTGTTATGTTTTGTTGCAAATAAAATAGCACTCTCCTTGGAGCCTTTACTAGGAGCCATAGCTGCAGGAAATGCTGTGCTTTTAAAACCATCAGAATTGGCCCCTGCATGTTCTTCTTTTATTGTTAATACCCTCCCCAATTACCTTGATAATGAAGCTATCAAGATCGTTGAGGGTGGTCCAGCTGTTGGTGAACAACTGCTTCAGCATAAATGGGACAAGATATTCTTCACAGGTATCTACGTATGTATGTATGTATGTATGAATATATATATATATATATATATATGTATATCAGTCTCTTGACTTAGATAATTATGTGATTAATTGTTAAAGAGCCATCTTGATTTGTTAACAACAAGCTAAAGGAAAAAGGGGCACTACCCTGCAGGTACAAATTGGATTGAGTTTGTTTACAAAATGTTTATAGAAAATGTAATGAAAAATTGGGAATCATGTTTAATTTTTTATTGAACAAGGTTGTTCTTGTGCCTTAATTTAGCGTGCTTTTTATGTATACATCTTTGGAATATTAAACGTATAAAACTAATGGTAGGAAGTGCAAAGGTGGGACAGATAATAATGTCGGCATCTGCAAAGCATCTAACGCCAGTTGCTCTCGAGCTGGGTGGGAAATGCCCTGCTATTCTTGATTCCCTATCCTGGTCTTGGGACAGAGAGGTAGTATTTTTGAGTAACATTACTTAAGAATATAATTCCAACATAAATGAATGAAACATTTCAATTGCTGCAAAGTTCATAAGTTTGAATCAGTTAAACGCATCGGGAGTGCATGCCTGTGCTCCTAGAAGGATGGGGCTGCATCCCTGTGCTACTAGAAGGATGGGGCTATGAGGTGCATGCACTCTCTCGCTCATGTAATTCCTGTCGGTCTAAGAAAAGAGTATGAGCCAGTCACCGATATTCATCAGGGGGGTAAATGGTTATTGGTCTTTAATGGTCCAATTTACGATCGTGAATTACCTTTTTATAGATTTAAATTTACAACTTGTGAATAAATTTTTTTTCCTAAAATTTAAATCCCTGGAGGGAGTGTGGAGCTTGGAAATTTCATTTATTTTTTGTTCCAAGTTTGCTCAGTTAAGTTCTTTGTGTAATTCTATGAAGGTGGCTGTAAATCGAATCATTGGGGCAAAATATGGATCTTGTGCCGGCCAAGCATGTATAGCAGTGGACTATCTATTAGTGGAAAATGCATTTTCAACTTCTGTGGTATGTAAACTTGAATCTCTCATTCATTCTTTCATTCATTCGTCATATATACTATTTTTCCTCATATATAGCAATAGTAATTAAATACAAGTTACCTCTCTTTTCAGGTGGAATTGATGAAGGACATGATCAAGAAAATGTATGGAGATAACCCTAGAGACTCACACAGTGTTTCCAGGATAGTTAACAAACATCATTTCTTGAGGCTGAAAAATCTTTTAACTGATGACATGGTTAAAGATTCTATAGTCTACGGCGGTTCAACAGATGAAGACAGCTTGTAACTCGTCCTCTCTCAATTTAATTTAGCTCTTATTTCCTTTCATCGTAACCGCAAAAGCTTGAATTATTGATATATCTGGTTAAGATACAAGTTCATGGTTAACACAGGCGTTTCTTTATTCAAATCCGTGCAGGTTCATTGAGCCAACAATACTAGTGGATCCCCCACTTCAATCAGCAATAATGACAGAGGAGATCTTTGGCCCACTTCTCCCAATAATCACAGTAAGACAGTTCTATGCACACTTAAAACACATAGACGCATATATATATATATATATATGTATGTATGTATGTATCTATAGGCATATGTATCTATAGACAGCTCAAGAAACAGAAGTAGTTTGCTAGAGCAATCCCTTTTCTTCTAATCATTCAAGATAAATACTGAAAAATCCCTTTTATTTATTTATTTATTTTTTTGTTGGCAGTTGGATAAGATTGAAGACAGCATTGATTTTATAAATTCGAGGCCTAAGCCCCTTGCAATATACGCCTTCACCAATAATGAAGTGCTGAGGAAGAGAATGGTATCTGAAACATCATCCGGAAGTGTGGTTTTTAATGATGCAATCATTCAGGTATTTAGTAGCCAAGTACACCTAATTAAAGTAGCAACTACTGAATGACAGAATACTCTTGCCTTAATTCTCTCCTTCCCAACACTAAGAAATAAAATTTGCTAAAAAAAGTTCTAATGCTTCTGTACAGAGCTGTATTTGAAATAAAGGCTGTAAGTTCCTTTTCTTATCATTTCCTTTATTTGTTAAGATGTGTTGTTTTTTTGTTGGATGAAATCAAATGTAGTTTGCAGCTGACACCATTCCATTTGGAGGCATTGGTGAAAGTGGAATTGGAAAATATCATGGCAAATTCTCCTTTGACACATTTACACACTACAAGGCAGTGGCTAGAAGAAGCTTCCTCACTGATTTTTGGTTTAGGTTTCCTCCATGGAACAATTACAAACTGGAACTATTGGAGACTACTTACAATTTCGATTATTTTGGAATACTGCTTGTGATTTTGGGGTTGAAGAGGTCCAGAAGGAGATTTGATGTCAACTAGTATTTGCTTCATGCATTCAGCTTATATATATATATATATATATATATATATCTTCCATCGATGCGTGGCTATTACTCTCCTGTTACAAGAATTGAGCCTAGAAAATCATGAATGATATGTCAATCGCATAGATGCAACATAGGAAAACAATAATCGTGCATGGTTTGTTGTTATCTAGTACCAGTGACCATCCATCCCTGGATTTCTCTTCCATTCTCATTGTAATTTAATGCTGCAATGTTCTTCCATCGTAAATCGACTATATATGTATAGCTGTGTGGCAGAAAATGAAGATATTATTAGTACCTATTCGAAAATTTATGAAGATTTGGAAAAGAACATTTGACATGTTTTGTTTTTTGGTTCTTGGTTCATTTAATAATATACGGTACAATTAAACTTGATAATTCATGTATTTATTACATACTTATATTATATTTTTGTATCATAATTGTGTTGCAGGTATTATATATGAATGTAAATTTAACACATTACTAATTTAAATTATGTAAATTTTGACATATTTATGTATTCATGTATATTTGTGTTATTTTTTATGTTGTATTATATTTTATATAATATTTTACTTTTTATGTAATATAATCATGTTGTGTCTAAAATTATATATCTAAAATTATTAAATCTATATAGTAAAAAAAAAAAAAAAGGACTTCGTAGTACATTAGCATTTTGATAAAAATAAAGGAAAAAGGTAGTAGAGACAAAGAGAGATTTGTAAATTTTCTGTATATTTCTATTCACCATAGTTATATATATATATATATATATTGTAAAAAATCCTATCCAAAAAAATGAAAAACTGTAGGCTACTAATTTACTATCCCATATTACTTGGGATTACAATAATAAACATGGAAAGTAAATATTTCAAGATGCTCACGCCAATACTTCCCTTCAAGTTGGCGCATAAATGTCATAATGCCCAACTTATATAGTGAGCTGTAAAAGGTTTTGCTCGACAAAGCCTTTGTAAGCATTTGGGCTAGTTGATCTTCTGATCTATCAAAGGAAAACTTAATTACTTTTTTTTTTTTTCCTTTTGTTTTTAAATGCCTGTCCACCTCAATGTGCTTGGTGCGATCATGTTGAATTGGGTTATGAGAAATCTCCATGCTATTTCGTTATCACAGAACAAATTCATCTTAGTCATAGGTGGATAACCAATTTCAGTGAGTAATCTCCTAAGCCAAAGAAGTTGAAACAATCATTTGGCCATTCCTCTAAACTCGGCTTCAACACTAAACAATGACACTACTTCCGTTTCTTGCTCGTCTATGTACCAAATTCCCACCAACAAAGTTGAAGTATCTGGCTGTGGATTTTCTACCAGATATAGTTCCTTCCTAATTAGCTTCCGTATAACCATCAATATTGAGATGATTATTCTTAGAGAACGTGATTCTTTTTCCCGAAGTAGATTTCAAGTAATAGAGTATCCAAACTACAGCTAACATATGATCTTCATTTGGGTTATGCATGAAACAACTCACTATACTCACAGCATAAGCGATATCTGGACAAGTACAGATCAACTTACTAATCCTTGATACTTCTCTTTATTTGCAGGTATCTGATCTAGATATTCTCCCGGTCTGTGATTCTAAACAATTGGTGTGTCAGCCTTCTTACAATTAATCATCGTCAATTCAGATAACAGATCTAACGTATATTTCTCTAGTGTAAGAATATACCTCGTTTTGATCTTGCTACTTCAATTCCTAGAAGATATTTTATTTCTCCAAGAGTCATTTCAAATCCAGTGCTCAGTTATTCTTGAAGTTTGGAGATTTCTTCTTTATCATCTCTTATAATGTTCATCTCGTCCTATAGATTATTAAGGTAATTACCTTTCCCTTACTATGCTCCAAAAGGAAAGTATTATCTGAGTTGCTTTGTTGAAAACGATATTTTTTTCATTGCCAAGTTGAATCGTCCAAACAATGCTCAAGGTGACTGCTTCAACCCATAGAATGCCCATTGTAATTTATAGAAAATTCTAGTTCCATGTGAAGTAGAGTGGCCTGGTAGAATAGCCATATACATTTTTTCTTTAGATCTTTACGTAGAAGAACATTTTTCACATTAAATTGAAGCATTGACCAATCTAGATTTTCTACTAAAGATAACAACATTCTAATAGTGTCTAGTTTTGCCATAAGTGAAATGTCTCTTGACGGTTTACTCCATAAGTCTGTGTATAACCCTTAGCCACCGTTCTTGCCATGTATCTCTGAATTGTCCCATCTGCTTTATGCTTAATGAAAAACACCTATTTGCATCACATTATTTTTTTTCTTCGAGGGAAAGGAACAAGTTGCCAAGTCTTATTATTTTGCAATACGTTTATTTCTTCTTGAATTGCTTGATACCAATTTGGATCTGCTAAAGCTTCACGTACTCACCAGGAATATAACAGGATGACAATGTATATGTGAAGGCATTGTGAGGTTTGGATAATCCCTAAATGGTTACATGATTAGTGATCTGATACTTAGACCCTTTCCTTTTGACATCTAGAGAGTATCGAGAGAGGGGTTTACCTCTATTGTGCCTAAAAGGCAAGTGATAACCAAAAAGATTATCCAAATCATGAGTGAAAGATGGTATTATAGAACTAACCTGGGAATGTGAAGAGTAGAAAGATGATCTAGTGTTGGGAGCAGAGTGCCTAGGTGTTAGAGGTTTTGGTTCGTGTAAACTGTTGAGCAGTGAGGCACTGGGAGGAGAGCACCTAAATAGTGGAGGTTCTAGTTCATGTGGACAATTGAGCACAAAGGCACTACGAAAAGAACACTGAGGTATTGGAGGTTTTGGTTCATCTAGGCTATCTAGCACCGCGGTGCTAAGAAGAGAGCTCCTAGGCGTTAGAGCTACCGGATTATAATTTAGGCACTGATTCTCTAATAATGTATTATCTGTTTTGCTAAGAAAATCCTCTTCATAAGTATCAATAATATTCCCAAGAGATGGGCCGTTGAAGACATGAGAAGAAGGGTATTTTGCACTTCTTGCACTATTTTTTGTTCTACCTTTCATTTCTTCAATTCTCGAAAAATTCCCACCACTCTGTTCTTCATCCTATGTCTCCCTTTAAAGTATAAAAGCTAAGGATGATGAAAAATTTTCTCAGATTCTATGAAAGTCACATCAGTGATACTTGTTACGAGATCGTAACATTGATATCCTTTTTTATGTGTACCATACCCCAAAGCATGCAATGAACAACACATGGATTAATCTTAGTTGTTCTATTTTATGGACATGAATAAAAACAACACATCCAAATACCCATGGAGGAGGGAAAACATTATTGATACAATGTAATGTGATTTGACAGGACTTGTAATAGAGTCTTAAAGCTTAATGTTTTTGAAGGCCTTCGGTTTAGTAAATGCACCGCAGTAACCATAGATAGCCTCATCCTATTATCTACTAGGCATGTTTGCTATAATTAAGAATGCATGAGCAGTTTCTAAAATATGCCTATTTTTCCGTCCAGCCATAACATTCTGTAATGGTGTTCGAGTACGTCAAGTTTCATTAAGAAGTCCCTTCAATTGAAAATAAGCTTATTCTCCTTCATTATTCAAACGAAAGATCTAGACTTTGGCTAAAAATTGATCTTAAATCATAGCATGAAATGCTTGGAGCACCACAAATACCTCATCTTTATGTTATAATAGATATAACCGAGTCACCCTTGTACAATCAATAGCAAAGATCACAAACTAATGAATCCCAAAGGTACTAGTAATAAGAGAAGGTCCCTAGACATCAGAGTGAATTAAGGCAACATAAACTTCACTTTTATTAAAACTTAACAGAAATGGTACACTGAGTTTTAGCTAAAATGTAGGCCTCACACTTAACGTTTGAATCATGCACATTTGAAAAAAATGTCAGGAAACAAATATTTCATATAATTGAATGTGCCCCCTCAGTAACAGCCTCACAAAATTTGCTCCTCCTTGACACGAATTGAATCTTGTTTCACACTATTAGCTTTACTAAAACTGAAATCATTCATGTAATATAACTCGTTTCTCTTAGTACCACATCTACTGATCTCCTTTGTGAGAATATCCTAAAATAGACAAAAACTAGGATACATTAGAGCTACATATTTTAATTCTTCAGTTTCTCGACTTAAAGACAATAACTTTTTAGAGAGAGATGGAACCTATAATTTATTTAATAAAGAAAGATAAGCGGATAAAGCTACTGTTCCAGCCCCAGTAACCGAATATGTAACGCCATTAGCATTAGCAATTCATGTTCGCTTTAGTTATGAAATCTGCATGAAATCATGTTGAGAAAATGTCATTGAGCCTGTAACCTTAGAGTCCACTGTCCAATCCTTGTAATTATTTTGAGTAGAACTCAATAAAACACAACTACTACTACCTTGATCATCAAAGGTAGTTATAGATTCATTTTGTGGATCAAGGGATAACTGAGACTTTGTATTTACCAAGGCTGCTTTTCCTTGTCCCGCCAACGGCTTATCTTTGTCCATGCTTTAAGCTTATTCCACCGTTCTAGCTACTTATGCAGCTTAAAGCAGGTTTTATGAATATGTTTCGAGTTTCCATACTCAGCACAGTCATTACCTCGACTTTCAGCTTGTCGTTTAATCTTGGTGGATAAACTCCCTTTTTAACACGTGATGAAAAGGATCCAGATCTCAACAGTTGCAGCACAGATGATTGTCGCAATTTAACTCATTTAGATGCCATCACTTCATCTGTTGTAGTCTCTGAGCCTGTAAGCATTACTACTTGTCTGGTATCCTTTATCCGAACATATGTATAAGCCTATTTAACAGTAGGAAACGATTGCAGTCTATGTACTTCACTCTAAATCTTGTTCAATTGGTCATCTATCCTAGGTAGAAAAATATAAACCCTAACTTCCTGCATGCCATAAGCACACACCAGCGGATTTAATTGACAAAAGTCAATCTCTGTCTACAACATTTGAAAACCACTATAAATGATTCAAGGGATCCTTTGGCTTATCTCCTCCTAGTCACATGTCTCTTTCATTCATGCACCTGAGATATGTTAGTTCCATCAAAATATGTTATAGCAATTGACTCCTATAGCTGCTTGATAGTTGGAAAACAAATAAAATTGCCAATCAGTGAAAGGTCCATGGAATTAATCAGGCATCCTTTTACAACCACATTTTCAGTTCTTTATTTTCTGAATATTGGATTGGTTTGTGAGGGTTGAGGAAGATCACCATTGATATACCCCAACTTGTGATGTACATCTCCACAACTTGGGACCGGGGTGCATAACAAGTATGATCTAATTTGATCTCAATTTGTGTAGTCGTAGTGCCGGAAGCTATCACCGAGGTCCAGGTTTTTTTTGGTTTTAGGTAAGGGCCTAGTCATTCTCATAGGTTTCTCAAGAAGTTCGGTTGTATATTTTTCTTCATGTCTCAAACTTAACAAAATCATATGGTGTAGTCATCTGTTTTCTAGAGAAAACAAAGATCACTTTAAAGATCTCTTCTTTGATACCATTAAAAAAATAAAGAAAAAAAGGTAGAAGGAAGACAAAGAAAGCTTTATAAATTTTTTGTATATTTGCAGTCACTACAGTTACATATATATATATCGTAAAAAACTTTAACCATTTAAGAAAGAGAAAAACTATCTAAGGCTTGTAATTTACTACCTCAGATTACATGCTTGATTTCATGGGATTACAATAGGAAAGTAAATAGCTCAAGAAGCTTATGCCAACAAATTTTCTTGGATTATATGTTCATTACTAAACAAAAACACCCAGATTTGTGTTCACAAATAAAAAAATGAACCCTAAATACAAAAAAAGCAGAACATGTATATACACTTAGTAGTGATATACCTACACTTACTATGATTTTGTTGCTTTATTTGTAATAAATAATTTTTTCTTCAACAGATATTATTTAATGCATTTGTATTTTTCAAGATATATTAAAAAATTAATATTTTATTACGAATCTGAATTTAGTTTGTAGGGCATGAATATGAGAGTAAATATTAAGATAGATTACAGTTATCTTTGTAAATTTCATTAGTAACACAGGCAATAATGTTACATTTCATTCGACATGCCACCCTTCAATGATTTAACAAAGATCAAGATGGTTAGCAATTGAGTAGAAAGGTAAATAAGCATTTTTACCAAGTTTATCCTCAAAAGTAAAATGCAGATTCTTGTTCACCGAATTCAACATTTATGTAAAATACATACTTATGTTCCATGCTCATTCAAATCTGAATAAAATAATCAATGATTCATAGTATAATCTTGT
>JBBYHK010000014.1:6148692-6185822 GCA_038382065.1 Adansonia grandidieri | reverse complement strand
GGCAACATTTGCCTTCTTTGATGGTTCTTGTCCATGCTTGATCTTCATTTCATAGGTTAGAAGGGAACCTATGAGTTTATCCTAAGAGAGTGTGTTAGGATCTTTGGATTCTTCAATTGCTGTCACTTTTACTTCCCAAGACTTGGGAAAACTATTGAGTAGATTTTTTACCATCCCTTTATTTGGATAGGTCTTTTCAAGTGCCTTCAACCCGTTGATGATGTTCATAAATCTATCCGACATTTCTTTGATGGTTTCATCCATCTTCATCTTGAATAATTCATAGTTAAATGTGAGCATGCTTATTTTGGATTCTTTAACTTGATTGTTCCTTCATGTGTGGTTACTAGCTTGTCCCACACTTGCTTTGCATTGTCACATAGTGAGACTCTATTATACTCACTAGGACCGAGAGCACAAAATAATGTGTGCATCGCCTTGGCATTTAGTTATGCCATTTTAGTGTCTTGTTCATCCTATTCTTCTTCCTCCTTTGGCACAATGTAATCTCTGAATTTCTTATTTGGAATGAGTGGACCATTGACGATGATTTTCCATACTTCATAGTCGTTTGCTTAGATAAAGAGCCTTATCCTTGTCTTCCAATATGACTAGTTGTCACCATTGAAGAGTGGAGGTCTCATGATGGAATACCCTTCAAGTCCTAAAGCATATGCATTTGTCTTAAATGCTATAAGACAAACTTTATCTTGCCTTTTCAACTCTTGTAGGCTTCTTGAAGCTTTGATTACAATGTTTGCATTCTCTATTTTTGAGCTATCAATGATCTTTTCTCAAGGTTGTGAGACCTATAAAGGAGACCAAAGCTCTTATACCAATTGTTAGCTTCAATGGAGAGATTAAACCAAGAAAGAAGGTGAATTGGTTCTATAAAAACTTTATAAATTTGAAAATTAAAATAAGATAAGGAAAAGAGAAAAATCAACAATGGATGTATAGAGGTTTGGTTCTTTAATTTGGTACCTACGTCCTCTCTTCTTAGTACTTTCTTACCAAGGTGATTCTCATAATTCACTAAGGAAATTGTTACCTTTAAGGCTAAGGTATAACCTTACAGAACTATGTTTTAAGGCTTAGATAGAACCTTTCAAATGCTTTGAGAATTATACCCTAAACTCTTAAATATTTTCACTCACTTTAACATAACCCGTTTTGTGAAATGAAAAAAGTATTTTGCAAACTAATTGAACCTCTAGTAGGTAGATGTTTACTGGAATTTAAGTACAAGAAAAATTGAGATACAAATAGACTTGAAGAATATGAATTTAATGATTTTGAGCTTTTGTTGATCAATGATTCAATGAAATCTGTATCTCTATCTCTTCTGCTGTTTGGTACCTCCATTTATAGCTGCAAATTGATTCATAGACATTGGGCATTTAATGTGGTGGTTGGAGAAGCCTTCATAAATGCTGATTTTCGTTTAATCCTGCACTATAGTATCGATACAATACCAATAGTATCAATACATAGTTCAAAAAAGTGATCGTTACAACTTGTTGTATCGATACTGGGGTCTGAGTATCGATACTAAGCAAGTTGTATCGATACAGATACCTTTGTATCGATACATTGAGGGTTTTAGCCAAACCTAGGCTACTGCCAAACCTTGTATCGATACCTATGGAGTAAGTATTGATAATAAACAACTTGTAGTGATACATACATACTCGTATCGATACATTTGAGGGTTTCATACAAACCTTGGCTACTGCCAAGTCCTATATCAATACTCATGGAGTGAGTATTGATACTCAGCAACCTGTATCAATACATATGTTTATTGTATCGATACATTTGAGGGTTTTATGCATAGTATCGATACATATGTTCTTTGTATTGATACTAACCTTCAAAACTTGTTTGTGAAATCATTTTTGTTGACTCAAACACATCTTAATAATTACAAACTTAGTATTTTTAAAGATGCTTTTTAATTTAAACACAAATATGAAGTTGAGTATTAATTTAGCTTAAGTTTGTTTGTTATATAAAAACCAAAATCAAGGTTAAAACACCTTCTGTATCTTTTAAGGCTACGATAGAACCCTCATTACTTTTAATGGCTTTTTAAAAATCTCTCTTTTTAGAAAGATAAAAGGATGTAAACAAAGAGAACCTCTAAAAGTGAGGTGTTTACAATTTGGGCACAAAGATAAAGAATTATAATGATAGAATTACAAAGGAATACAATGACTGATAGGAATAATTAATTCTTTGCATGATGAACTACTTGATAGCTTAAAGATATTAAGGATTTGATTATATTCTTATTCTCGTAGTGAAGCCTATTTATGGCTTAAAAGAGGCTTATAGCCATTGGGAATTAATTAGAGTATTTGGAGCTATTGGATGCTTCATAATTATGATTTCCCATTCATTCCCATGCCTATGCATCAATACTTTACCATTTATTAGTGTATGTCCTTGAACAAATCAAATTGGGACATGGGATGTATAGTCAATTAATGGCATACTAGTTAACTTAAGGGTTTTTTTCATGTTAGTGGCATGATTGACTATTATAACACTACTAGTAGGATGAAGCTCATGGAACTTAAATAGCCTAGCAAAGGAATTGTAAAATATTGTAGTTATGAGATCTTTATGCATCAAAGCCAAGTTCCTCAAAACGTTCTTAATCATTGTATTGTCATGACGGGGCATTGACAATGCTTAAAAACTAGTGCATGTTATAACTTTTTACTTATAATGTAAACATTCAATCTCATAGGAAGAAATATGAGAGATACTTATGATGGCATATGATTACTTATCTAAGGAATAAAGTTCACTAAACCTGGCTCATATGAGAACTCCATTTGGTATTAGTTATATAAGTGTCTATGGAATATGTTCTCATATGTTAGTCATGTAAATAGTCCTCTGACTTGTGATATCAAGTTATCTTATATAGGAAATGTCATACTTAGAAATCATCATGAATGGGTCCACAAGGATGGACGCCAAACGAATAGTGGTTTTAGGTATGACATGAAGCATATGATAGATGAATGAGTGATCCAGAGAAGATTCACCACTCTTAGTGACATTAGAGTTGTATCTGATTGTTCTTAACTATGGTTAATTAGAATAAGGTCTTTGGCCAAAGAAATATGCCTTATAAGGAATTGTTCCTCATACATTTATGATCTCTAACCACGAGTTGTAACAACTAGCATATGGGTAGACACTACACCATACTCATACTTATTCTAGGATATATGGTGAAATGATCGTATCACACTGATAGGCTGGTTACTAAAAGGTTTCGATAAGGTCAGTGTGACTCTTCAACATTTAGGTGGTCATGATGGGTTGATTTTAGACATGGAAATAAAGATACCTTACTTTTGGGCCAAAAAATTATATATGGTAAATTAAATAATTATTTGATTATATTTACATGAAGTGAAATGGTTTAGATGGAAATTTAATCAAGGATTAAATTTTCTTCCATGTAAATATAGGTGGCCAAAAACCGAATTGTTAAGTCAAATAGGCATAGTTTTGAACTAAACTTATTAAGACTTAATATAAGGCTAAGTGCATAAGTATGGCCATATTGGTGTAGTATTAGGCCAAGATATTAATTAGATAATAACTGGGCCCAATCTTGGATAAACTGTTTATCATAACATGCCTTAAACAATCATTGTGGAGCAAGACGCGCTGGATTTAAAATGTTTGATAAGGGGAATGGTAAAATTCTTGATGAGTGAGGAACATAGAAGAGGGACCATGAGACGAATCGTTCATCTAACTGATCTTAGATGGCCACCACAAAGTGGCCAACACTTAAAGTCACCACTAATCACTTAGGCTAGGTGTGGTTGGATGCCTATTGAAATCGATGTTCTGAGTTATGAAACTTGAAAAATCGATTCAAGGCTACATGGTCTAAAGATTCATTAGTTGGTTTAGGGGTTAGTTACATTTAGGGAAGTATTAATATCCCATGCACCTAAAATTGGTACCTTCTAGCTATGTCTTACATTAGTTTTGGCTTGTCATTATTTTGATATAATTCCCTTTTATGCATGAATTTGTATAAAATAGTAAACTAGGTTTTAAAGAAAATTTAAATCTCACATGCACCCCAGAGAGGTGAGGAACATAAAGATTTTCTACTAAAATTAATCTCTAGATTCAATTTTTGAAAATTGAATATTTTGTGTCAAGCACTAGAGAGTTACCGACACAAAAGATTGCCTTGTAATTTTTAAACACAATTTAGAAATATGACTGCAAAATAGACACTACAAAAGAAAATGTATTAGTATGACAAAAAAGAATGTAATAAACATTGCATAAGAGTAAGCACACAAAAGTAGAAAATGAGGGATGGTCGAGATGTATCCTATAATTGTCTTTGACTATTGAGGAATAACTAGAATGACAATTTTGAGATGCATTTGAATTTGGTAGTCATTTGAGGTGTGAAAAAAAGAAGTTTTAATTAAAAGGCTCGAGGATGTTTGAAGAGAAAAATTTAGATTTTGAGTGAAGTTAAAAAGAAAAGTTAAAGTATCCTATTAGAAAATAGGGTTAGAGTATCCTTTAACTTAAGATTTCAATAATCTTTAGGGAAACAAAGATTTAAAGGCTTAAATTGGTAGAGCTTCGATAATTTCTTAACAAAATAACATTTTGATAGATTTTGACAATGTGCGCTCTTAAGTCTGAACAACATAACCTTGTAGTAGAAAGTATCTTACATGTTTACAATGTTCTTAAGTGCCATTTTAATCTGATTATAGCCTAAAAATCCATTTATGAAGGAAAATAGGGAATTTTGGAGGTACTGTCTACTAAAGTGTCAATGTAAGGTAAAGGGAAGTTGTCTTTAGAGCCAATTTGATTTAAATCCTATACTCTGCCCATATTTGCATATTATCGCACTTTTTAGGGACTGAGACTATATTGGGCACCTATTCAAGATACTTAGCTACTTTGAGAAACCTTGTGTTGAGTTGCTACTTCATTTCCTTTTTAATTTTTAGAAACATCTCCGATTTTATTCTCTTAAACCTTTGTTGTATAGGTTTGCACTCAGGGTTTAGAGCAAACCTGTGGACCATTATGTCAGCGTTCAACCAAGGCATGGCTTGGTAGAACTAGATGAATACATGTCTATATTCTTGGAGAAGGTTGATCAATTCAATTTAGGTTAATAGGTTTATAGAAGTTCCAATACTAACATTTTTCTTGTTTTCCTCTATTCCTAGATTTATGGTTTCAGTAGGTTCCTCGTGGGGCAGGATTAATTTCTCTTCTTGTTCAACTAACCTTAACAAATTGTGTGGCATGGGGCTTTCCTCAGAATCCCCCTTAGACCCGACCTCACAAGCGTAGATCGGTTGCTCAAAATTGATTTTCAAAATCTTATTCATGTCATTTTCTTTTGGGTACTTGAAAATATGAAGAAGCACAACACAAGCAAAAAAATGTGTATAGAAAAAGCCTAAGATTGACAAAAAGAATGGAAATGGAGACAAGAAATGAAATGTATCATGCTTAGTCATTTTTATTAATAATACTTAATAAAAGTACACCTATACAAAGGATCCTACAATGTTCTTGGACAGAAGCATGTAGGTTTGATTCATAGCATTACTTTGAATTAGATTTAAGTAGTACATGAATTTTTGTTTCAGTCTAATTGCTTAAAATGAATTTTGGAGGGAACAAGCTGATTTCATGGTCCGTTGCTGATGCTTTCGACTCATTGATTTCATTGATAGAGAAAACTTTTAATATTTTGCTCAAAATGACCATTACATTTTTAGTGTTGATAGTTCTTCCTTGATTCAGATTGATGTGTCCTCCTGGACAAAAACTTTCCTAAAGCGACAAAAATACCATCAGTTTATATTTCAAATTTAAACCCCTTAAACGGGCCATTCTGTTCTCATTTGCCTTCTAAGCTTGCTTTCTTTGTTGTTAAGCATTAGGCTTGAATTCGAAACCTCTCTTGTCAACGTTGTTAACAACTTTAAAGGCTCTAGCAATACCTTACAGGTGCTTTCTAAGACTTTTTCTAGCTCGGGCATCTTTTTTTACAGTCAATTTGAAACCCATAAGAGTATTCCTGGAAAGATAAGGCTTAACTATTAGCAATCATTCTTTGGCATAGGTGGCATTATCGAATTTAAATGACTAGAAAAAGGATTCCAGTATATTCTCGTTAGGCATAATATAAAGAGTGTTAATGGAAGTAGTAGTGATGATGTCTTCTTCACCCTCGATGCTAACAACTTTATTCTCTATGACAAATTTTAATAACTGGTGTAGTGAAAAAAAACTATCCTCACTAAATGATTACGTGGTCTCTTCAGCAAGCAATTGTATGATAGAGCAATGTTCATTACATGGAAATCTACTCATATGTGCATGGTCCTATATAAAGTGGGATAGTGATGTTCCCAAGAACCTCTCTACATGTCCCATCGAATGCTTGCACAATGGTGCGACTATGCTTTACATAAGATGCATTGATGGGGAGTTTGTTCAAGCATGCCAAGGGCATTACATTTAAAGTCGATCTATTATCAATGAGAACTTTTAACAACTCATTTCCTTTAAACTAGATTTGATATGGAGAGCTTTGTAATTCTACTACCTCTATGTGGTATTTCATTGTCACTGAAGGATATATAATTATCTGCGATAATGTTGCTCACTAAGCGATCCAATTGACCTATTGGAATTTGGGACATAGGCTTCATTCAAGACTTTGAATAAAGCATTCTTATAAGCTTCGAAACTTAAAAGTAATGAAATCACAAATAACAGGTTGCTTGTTCAACTAATCAACAATGTTATATTTGCTGTGCTTGATGAATTTTAGAAAATCCATAGCTTTTTCTTGCCTACTAATTCTTTGATTGCTTTAGGGTCTGATTGCTTTCATTATGACTTCTAGTGTTTGAGTTATTGAGGGAACATTCTCATTTTTGACTTTACCTTTAGGTGTAGCTGAGGCATAGTATCTGCCACTACAAGTTAGATGGCTTGCACCTGTAAGGTTAAAGTAGCTATATGCTGACTAGGTTACTTGGTCATTACTACTTTGCTTTCATATTTTCATGGCACTACTTTGTTCTCCTTATAAGGGAAAGAAGATGGCAGTTGGAAAATCATCCTCGGCATAGGTTGCATAAGAGTGATTTTAGTATTTAGCTGATTCGTAAACATGATCACTGGTCTCCCAATCCCATAAGAAGGGTTCTTCCTTTTCTTTTTTTGTGCTATTGATAGAGGTGTTCCTGTCTTTATCCCACTTCTTATGAAACTCGATTTTTGAATGATCCATCATCCTCTGGACCAATCTTAGGAATTCTGAACAGTGTTGCTAGGTGTGCCCATGTCCACATTAGCAACAACAACATTTGGTAGTTTCTTCATCTTGGCATCGACTTTCTAACACTAACTTGACCTTTATATGAGCGTTTCATACTTTTCTCATTAACATCTTAACTTCTTTGATGTTCTTATTGACCTAGTGTCTTTTTCTGTCAATCATGGCATTTACTTTGGGTTTTGCATGATTTAGGAGTGAATTGGCCATAACATTTTGTCTTGCCCCTTATTTAACTTTAATTACACCCTTTTTAATAGGTCTTGAACTTTTTTCTTACAGGAAGTGCAATTTTTTATGTGCAATTTTTGACATTGTGACCTTGTGTTCAGATATGATATTTGTAATAAGCATTCACATCATACCATTTAGGGTAAAGAGGCAAACTTAGAGTTATGAACATTAGGATGACCAATTGGTTTATTAGTAAGCGAGTGTAGATCTGCTTGTAAGAGTAGGCAAGTGGTTTAAAATGTTCCCTTCCTTAAGTTGCCTCTTGGTTGTTAAACACTTTAGTGTTGCTTTGATTAGGAGGTTGAGCATTATAAGTGGTGCTCTTGACGAGATTAGGTGAAATGCTCATTTTTGGGTTAAATCTAACATAACATACCAATTATGGTTCTGGTGTATATGGGTTAAATCTCGAATAAGCCATGCTGGGAAAATACATGCTCGACATTTGATAGGGGTTTTGGTTGAATTTTGCTGGACTCTCACTGGTTAAAGCATGTCTTTTTTCTCTTTGTTCTTAGTTGTAGATTTTTTAGTCAAGCTGGAGGATTCTTCTCCAGGCATCTTACTTGTTTTTATGGCATTGTTAATCATTTTGCCTGACATCACCATATTAGCAAAGATTTTTATGGCATTCCCCACTTACTGCTTGTAGTAGGAAGCTTGTAAGATATTGACAAACATGACCATTATCTTTTTTTGGTCAGCGAAAAGTGAACCTAGGCAGCATTTTCTTGCCACCTCTAGGCTTACTATTTAAAGCTTTTAGTGGCTTTCTTTTTCATGTTCAATAGAGATAGGTGATCCAAAGCCTACCTAGATACATCCTTGTACTGATCAAGGAAGGCACGACCTAAATCTGCCCATGACTAAATCTTGGTTGGGTCAAGCTCTATATGCCAACAGGTAGCTATCCTAGTTGGGCTATCTTAAAAGCAATTTATTAGAAATTTCTCAACACCTTTATGCACAGCCATCTTTTGGCAATACATACGAATATGCATAATAGGATCTGTGGTCCCGATGTATCTGTTGAAATCTGGCATTTTGAATTTAGGTAGGATGATAAGGTTTGAAACTAGACCTAGGGATTTGGCATCTATGATTCTGAACTTGTCACTTCCTTCTACCATCCTGAGGCATCTTTCCAACAATTTACACTTGATTTCATTTTTAACAGCCTAGATAAATTACCAGCTGCCTTATCTTGCTCTACTTGTTCATTAAGGTCTGTGACCAAAGGGTTTACAAGTGACAATCCTATATTCCCATTATGATATCCTTGAGCTAAGTGTGATGCAAACATTGGTTTATATAGATGAATGGTTAAGTGAGTGGGATTGGTGCTACTGGGGGTGGCTATTCTTGTGATGCCCTTTCATGAGTATGGATGGCCTCAGTACTACCATTTAAATTAGCCTTAAGTTTAGCTAGTTCTTTGCATTTATCAGTGGTGCTTGCCTGCCTTTTATCCTTTAGAACAATAGCCAATAAACTTGTCAATGTAATGACTTGATTTTGCAACTCATCAGTCTTGCAAAGCATTTGCTCCTGAGCCTCTCAATGCATGACTCCAAGCCTTTCAATATGATCTTGGGTGATCATTTTCCTTTACCTTCTAATGCAGACGAATATCGTACCTATGTTGAATATTTTGTTTTGTGTTTTGAAGACCCTCGCACTTTAGAGTGATGCTAGATTAGATTTATTATGATATGATGATTATGATGTATGCATGAATAAAGATTTAGTTATTTGCAAGTAAGAATGTTATGTAAATGTAACAAATTAAATTATGTACGCAAGTGCAAGAGACAGTTGGATTTTGGCAATAGCTCTGAAATAAGTATCTTCTATTTAGACAAAGCATTAATTACAAGCAGTCAGGTTTAAAAGTAAGCAAATCTAAAATCATCATGTGCGATTACATTATTTGATTATAAGTTCCAAAAAGATCAATAATTCTTGTCCACTATCTCCAATATGGAAGAAGTCTTCCTTACAAATCTGGCTAATTCGACCATGTTATTTGCACTAGCTTAAACCACATAAATCTACTGAATGAAACTTTAGAGATGCTTTCTATACTTTAATTGAGCTTAATTATCTAAGATCCAATTCTTGCTCAATTTTTTAAAGAACCTCGATAATCTCTCAACTTGGTTTTCCTCGACCTGAAAAACATGCTCCTATTCCTGAACCCTTACCATTAGAGCTTTATTTTCACTCTTTTCTTTTTGAAGAATTTATACCTAAGCTGTTAAGCTTTTACTTCTCTTCTGATAAACCAATGCCCTAGCATGGGCCTTAATGACTTCTTCCATATTAGACTCTGCTTGTGCCTTCTATGACTTTAGGTACTTGGCAAGAAAAACAAGTTTGGCCTTTCATTTGGCTTGGGATTTCCTTTGATACCTATTTGCCTTGTGAAGTACCGTTGAATCTTTCTTCAAGTCCTAAAGGTATTCATTGGTGGCATTCTTTATTTTAACAAGGTCAAGTATTCACCCTTTTCGAACCTGACATTTACACTCCTATTACCTCTTCTTTTCTTGTAATTGACGAATTTCTTTAGCGAAGGTGGCTTATGCTTTAGGATTTCTATCTTAGATGGAGCATCACCTATGGCATGCAAGGTACTCCACTAGTGGGTAACGCAAGGGTGTCATTGCCTTGCCTAGCTATCCAATTCTCATAGGCTAGGCTCACTATTTTCTCATTTTTTACTATGATACGACTAGTCTTTCACAATCCATCAAGATCTTTTGCACCTTGCTCTTGTAGCTGTCCCCTTGGAATCCAATGTTCTGAGCCCATGAGTGGCAAAAACAAATTGTTGATAATCAAATTATTGTAAAGCCATGAGCAGGACATAGCTAATGCTTCCTTAAAATCCATTAGGTGGTAACCATAGATATGGCTCATATTTGTACACAACCGAGCCTAAAATGATACATGGAACTATCTATCCGAACATAGCTAGGATATGAATCTTAATCGACTAGACTTAAAAAGTATGTATACCCTCGTTCCTATATATAAATACTTATTTTTTTATTTTTAAGGGACATGTCATTATTATTATTTTTCTTATTTTAGGGACTAAGTTGTTGATATGAATTGTTCCCTCAATTTAACCCTAAATAGTCATTACAAAATGACTATTTATCTTGGAGTCGCCACTAATCTATTTTGGCTAGGTGATATTGATAACCTATCAGAGTTCATATTTCGAGGGTTATGATACTCTTAAAAACAAACTCCAATATCTACGATAATACTAGAGATCACAGGAAAGGTTTGAGAGTTGGTTAGAATCATGAATAAAGATCGATCTCTCTCGTGATGCCTGGTAATCGATACCTTATTAATTACATGTTAATTTAAATGTTGATCTTTATTTAGTTTCAAAATTCAGTATTTAATTATAATTCCCATATATCAAAATTAAATTTTATGAACTAAATTTATTATTTTGTATAAGAAAATCAAGTTTTTAAATTTTTTTGAAAATCGAAATATCTTTCGCACCCCATCGAAGGACTGGAGGAACACAAAAGGTTTTATCATTATCTTTCACACCCCATTTGAGAGCTAGAGGAATAGAAAGGTTTCAAAAAAATCAAAATATCTTTCTCACAACACAGGAGGGCCAGAAGAATATGGACAATTTTATTTTTTTCTGAAATTCCTAAAAAAAATCTTGATTTTCTTTTTTTAAGAGGGTGTACTTTTGTTTGAAAAAACCAATGAAGTGACTTCCATATTCTAGCAAGCACACCTATGGATTATTTCAACTTGGGTGTGTTGCCTTTATTTTTTTTTTGAAAATTTCCTATTTTATTAAAAATAGTAAAAACTTGTCCTAAGACCCAAACTTCATCAAAAAGACCAAAATGTCCCTGAAAGTACACCTTTAACAAAGAAGTATCCTGGTAACCCTAAAGGACTTCATTTTAAGATAAATTACTAAAATATCCCTAAGGTATACCTTCAACGTAAAAGTATCCTAGTAACCCTAAAAGAGTCAATGACATCCTAGATGAATAAATGTTTCCTACAATACACCTTTGACATATAAGCATCTCGTGAGCACATAGGGCTTAGTTCTAAAATAAATTACTAAAATGTCCCAAAGGTCTATCTTTGTCATGTAAGCATCCCAAAAACCCTAAAAGACTTGATAACTTCACAGAAAGATGAACCTATCCTCATTAAGCACTTTCAACATGAAAATATCCCGATGATCATAGAGGATTTAATTCTAAGGTAAATTACTAAAATATCTCTAAAGTCTACCTTCAACCTGGAAGTATCCTATTAACCCTAAAAGACTTGATAATGATATTACATAACAATTTTACCCTAAATGGGTAAGTTGGATATCGAAATTAACCTAAAATGCAATATTTGCTAATAGGTTCATAATTTTTTCAACGTTATATTTTAACCCTTAAATGGTTAAAAATGCTAGAAATGTTCCTAAATGACCAAAAACCCTAAATGGTTAATTTGATGTGAAAAATAACCCTTTTAACCCTACAATGCAAGGCTTTACTTAAAAGGTCACTAAACTTTCTTAGCTTTGCAATATTGTCCTAATATCACAAACAAATACCAAACTCATCAAAATCATCATGAAAATCATGCAAAAAAATTACAAAGAACATTCAGCCAAATACTTTTGGCCTTGCAACAACATTTTTCAAATTTTACAAATAAGCTCCTAAACTTTGTAAAATTATAAACAGACCCCTAGAGGGTTAAAAATGCATTTAAACATGTTAAAAATGCATGAAAAAACACTACCAAAGGTCTATGAAGCATTTGGCCAAATTATATGACCTTAGAAAATTTTTTTCAATTTTTGTAATTTAGTCCTTAGACTTTCCATAATTACAAAATAGCAGCAAAAAGATAAAAAAACTTTATTATATCACACATTCAAGATTAGGCTATGTACAAAAATACCCTTCTAAGGCCTTAAAAATTTTAGGAAAAATTATTTTTAGGCCCTTGAAAGTTTTAAACATGACAAAATAGTACAAAATATCATATAATCAAGCATGAAAATTCCATCAAAGGCCATCATCAAATTCAGCGAACATGTATAACAACCAAAAACAATTCTTTTCGTCACATAATTTCATGAATATCAATATAAATATATGTCTTAATTCTTAGCAAGCCTAAATATGCATGAAATCATGAAAAATAATGAACATATCAACATATTTCATCAATAATATGCATGAAAATACTAAGGAAAATAGCACAAAATCATACACATATAAAAAAAATCACTTACATAAACAAGCATGTGCTATTTTAATGAAAATCAAATTATAGCCAACAAAAATTAAATATAACAATTAAATTAAGAAACTTTGATGATGGCTTTCACACTTGGCCTTTGAACATGGATCAAAATCTATGGGCATAAGTAATCACTAAGCTCACTAAAAGGATGAAATATGCTTAAAATGAACAAAAATCAAAGTTTTTCAAGTGAAACTACTATAAAAGCTTGAAAAAACTTAAAAGACTTTTTTGGTGTTTTTTGCATGAAAACCATTCATCTCCTTATGAAAACATCCTCCCCCTGTTCAACCAAAGAGGGATGAATCCTTTTCGGCCGAATCTTATGGCCTTTTTCTTTGATTCTCGCTGATTTTTTTTTTATTTTTATCACTTTTTTAGATTTTTTTTAACTTTTTGATAAGGATTAATTAATTATTTTGTCAATTTGTCTGAGTCATCATGCAAGACTCATAATACAGAACATGGCCTTTATGATAATTCTTAAAATATTTAAATTGGATAAAAGCAAATTATAGGGGTTAAATTATTAAACATGAAAAATTATATATTCAAGAAATAAAATGGCATATAATAAATTTGATTAAAATTTTTAATCAAAATAAGCTTCTTGGCTTGTTAGAAAACAAAAATGGGCTTAGAGGGCTTGTTGAAAAGTTAATGGGCTTATTAAGCCAATTAAGAAAATTAATGGGTTTTAAGGCCCATAAAATGGAAAATATATTTTGGTGCACTAAAAAAATAAAATTAATAAAGTTTCCATATAAAAATTTAAAAAGAAATCTTCGTGAAATTTTATGTGCAAGAAAAAGGTAATTAAAAATTTCAAACTAGTAAAAATTTATGAAAAAACCTTATAGAAGAAAATTGATATTTAATAAAAATGAATTGTAATTTCAAAAACTATATTCAAGATTTTGATTGAAATATGTGAAAATGTTTAAAATTCTAAACTCTAAAAAATTTTACAAGTAAAATAATTTGCATATTGGAACCGAGAAAGTTCATAAAACACACTCAAATTTATAAAATTAATTAAATTCAACATATCACTTAAAATATTAAATTATAAAAATAATAAAGATGAAACCTTAAAATTTGAAACAAATTTTACCGAAAAAATTTCGCAAGTGTGACATTTGTAGTATTGTGAAAAATTCAAATTTAATAAATTAATTTGAGAACTTGACAATTAGTGTTATAAAATGTCAATACATATTTTTTATTGAATACTTTTTAATTTTTTAGGGTGAGTATTGGCGTAAATACTACGTGGATATCGAAAAAAATGTACGATTGATTAACCTAAAATTTCGCAAAAAATCTAAAAAAAACCTTAAAATGAAAATTTTGATTGTAACATCATACTCAAAAATAAATTTCAAAATTTCAAAAGAATAAATTTAAAAATTAATTTTTTAACTTGATATTTATCTTTTTCCATTTGAGATTTATTCTTTATAACCTCGAAATGGTGATTTTTCTATCATGTGCATGAGCGGTCATTTAGATATGATCAAATAGGTCTTAAAAACACCCAGCCTAGTTAAAAGAAGCCAACCCCTATCGAGATAATTACCTAATTATCAGTTTTAGATATTTTAGGACTATCGAGGAAAGAGGCTCAGATAAAATTAGGCATTTACATTGTCGAAGTCTCCTCCTTGATGTTTAAGTCTTAGAACTTTTTAGCCCATTGATCTTTGATGGTATCTTAGGGTTATTCCTTTTCCAAGAACTTGGAGAAGAGACTAAAATGCAGCATATATTGCTGTAGCAATTTCTTACCCCAAAAATGGCTAAAGAGCCACACATATAGAAGCAATGAGCATTTGATGAAGCATACTTTGCCCATTTTTCTTCTAAAATTTAAGGACCAGATAGTCTCTACTAAAATGATAGGAGCAGGATCAATGCTACAACCTAATTTTGAGCATATGTCCCCTATGGCAACCTTTATATGTCCCAAAGCTCTCGTAAATATGACTAAGCTGTAAATTGCTTAAGTGAAGGTGTCTTTAATCTTCCTGTTATCTAACTGAGTGCCATGGTAGATTTCAAACTATCCCAAGTAATGCACTTGCTATTTCCTGGTTTAACTACATGCTACTCTACCCAATCCTCTTTAACTCAGAGCATGCTGGGCAATTTTTTTTGAATGGTACAGGCTTTGCTGACTTAGAGTAGATCTTGTCAAATTGGACTTTCCAAACATTGAGCGAGGCTGTATATTCTTCTATTGCAGTGGCCAGATATTATCCATTGAAAGTGAAACAACTATATGCAGGATTCTAAAATTGTATGGCGACCTGTAACAGTTGGTAGTCAACTTGAGCTTGGGCTAATATAGCAATATCTCCATAACTTTTGGTAAAGAGTGCCTAATCAATTTCATCCCAACTGCCACATATCTCTCTAAGATCTGGAAGATTAAATTACCAGAAAACCATTTTAGCTCGTTCTAGGATCTTTTATGTGTATCCGGGCTAAAGACTATCCCCACAATGTCTCTATTCCCTTTTTGACTCAGACTTGATAGTCTCTAAATCTTTGAAACATCCTCTAATATTTGTTCCATGTTAAGATATTTATCTATGGACACTGCCCTTGGAACGAACTGTCTCTAGATAATAGAGATGACATGACAGATATAGGAAAAATAATAAATGACACCTTAAGGCAAGCATAGAAAAGCCACAGGTATTGGTCATTTTTCCTGTCAAAACCTAAACTTATGTGGACAACATAACAGCATGTCTAGGTCAGAGTTATCCCTATGGTATCTCTTCAGATATCTTTTGAGAAAATGATGATTCGCTTATCAATATCTGATTATAAGTCATTATCAAGTATCCATTGGATAGCATAACAACTTATGATTTGACTATAGTGAGACAGCATGATGCCTCTTAAGACATTACTAAGGATATGAGTGATAATGTTCACTCAACATTATTTAGTGATCAATAGGCATTAAACCATTAGTTGGATAGCATAACGACTTATCTGGACATGTTTTATTCCTTGGAAGGTGATATTGAGACTTGAACAAGAGGCTTTATGGCAATATTCAAATGTTATCTCTTACAGAGGGAAAAAAAGGTGTTAGCCATTAGCCGCATAGTATAATGGCATGCCCTGATAATATTATTGCAATAGATAACATGATCTTGGTGAAGACATTTACGCATTGGAGATGATGTTCATTCATTATCGCCTATGTAACATGAATGATAAAGAGGAGTAAAAGGTAAGAAGTGTTTCCTTGAATGTCTTATTCTTCGAGTCAATTGAGCAGCATTTTATCATGGCTCGACATGGTTTAGCTCTTATTGCTAATGATATGGGGTCAGGTTGACTCTAAATCGATTTCTAAATTTTTCCTCTATCCGGTAAAGATAGCTAAAACATTTCGATCCTAGGCCATAGTAGGCTTGGTGGAACAGGTTTGATTCAGGTGGATGTATTTCCCTATGCTTATATGGATAGAAAAAAAACATGGGAGCATAGTACTTTACACCTCGAAAGATATTGCTAGCCCATGGGTAAAAAAGAGATACCATTGAGGACAATTAACTCACTTGCACCTAACAAAGGAGTTAATCTTTCTCCAGGAAAAATACAGCTAAGAGTTTAATGCAAATGTAAGTGCACAATATGTGCTGGGGAAACAATCAAACCTTTTTTGGTTTTACTCCTTATTACCATTAAAAAAAATTTTGTTATCATTTTTTGGGCAGAAGAGAACTTAGCAATCATAAGAAAAACAAGTATACACAAAATAATGATAAAAAATTACTATGCACAAAGAAGATGAAGGAAATAGATTAAGAATTAATAATGACAAAAAATTAAGGGAAACCGAGAACAGGATAAAATTTATCTAGTTATAAGCCTAATTCTTTAAAATATATCCCTAGTGGAGTCATCAAGCTATTGCAATGTGCCCCTACTTGATTACTCAGATGACACAAGTGACTTAAAAGTATGCAATTGGGATATCCAAAATGGCCAACACTTAGAGTCACCATTGATCATTTTAGACTAGGTAAGACCGAAGACCTATCAAAACCATGATTCTGAGTTACAAAACTTGAAATACTAATTTTATGGACTACTTATGCCAAAGTTCATTTGGAAAGGGTCCGAGAGTCGGTTAGATGTGGGGAAGTATTAACACCCCTACGACACCCAAAATCGGTACCATCTAGCCATAAATTATCCTAGTCTCAATTTTTTTGGCTTTTATATAACCATTTTTATGTGTAATCCCTTTCTCATTATGCAATTTTGAAAAATATTAAATCCAGGTTTTCATAGTAAAATTAAGTTTGCATATTTCTATGCAACACAAGAGGGAAGAGAAGATAAAAGTTTTGATAAAATAATCTCCAGATTAGTTTAGAAAAGGATATTCTATGTCGAGCATTGGAGGGTACTGACATAGACTATTTCCTCGGATTATATGAAATTCGATTTTGAAAGCATGGATGTAAAATCATCATAGAAGAAAGAAATGTGTTAGTAAGACATAAAAGAACATAATAAATATTACATTAAAAATAGACACACAAAACATAGAAAAAGAGGAATGGTTGGGATATATCTTGTAATTAACTTCGATTATTGAGGAATAATTGAATCTACAATTTTGAAATTGGGACTTAGTGGTTGCTTAAAACATATAAAGGTTTTGGTAAAAAGGGTTGAGGAAGCTTGGGGAAGAGAAAACTAGGATTTTCGATAATGTTTTAAAAAGTGGCACTGGAGTATCCCCTCAAAAGAAGTAGGGTTGGAGTTCCCCATGAAAAGAGAAATTTTAAGTGATTTATGACAATTAGAATTTTAATATATCCTTTTTTGAACTTTAATAATATAAATAAGAAATAAAAATCATTTTGAAAAAAATTTGGGCCTTGGTTTGAGCTTAATGGGACCTATTTTGTGACACATGATTCCGTGGGGAATTTATCGGATATACTCTATGTCATTTGAATGACTTGAATAGGCGGTTCAAGAAAATTCATTTTATCTTTCTTAAGTTCCAAAAAAGTAGGGATAACATTGTGCTATTGGCCTTCCCGAATTTATTTTGGGTTCATCCAAAGGGTTTTGATGGTAAATGAGATTCTATTGGAAAGGTAACTCAATAAGGATTATATGAAAATATTCATAAAGAATCTTATAAAATCACTTTTTAAGTGGAATCAATTTTTGAAGTTGGAGGGTGTAAACACCAAATTTTGTCCGGGTAATTTTTAGGACACTCGTTACTTGAAATAATTCAATTAATCTGGCCAATTTTAACTTAGGTGTGTTGGATCTAGATTAATTAGGCTTAATTCATTTCAATTTAAGCTTATTTGCAAAAATACAAAAAATAAAAAATAAAAAAGAGTGACCTAGGTTTGAACCCAAGCCACCTTTATGGAATATGTAGCCCATGACCAACACACCAAGCACATACTTTAGTCATAAAATAACAAAAAAAAAATGTCAAAAAGAAAAACAAAAAACCAAAAAAGGGACTCTGGCCACCTTATAAAGTGGGTCATTTGAGACCCACACGCTAAGCATGAATTTGTGTCATAAATGACAAAAGCAAATAAAAAGACAAAAAAAAAGAATGAATGACCTAGGTTTTGAACCCAGGCCATCTTTGTAAAAAAGTAATCTATGACCTGCACACCAAAGCTAAGTTTTTATCATAAAATGACAAAAACAAATGAAAAATAAAAAACAACAAGAAAACAAAAAAAAGAGTCGGACCATGGCAGTAGATCTGTTCATTTGTAGAACCAACCATAGCAGCTTTTGCCATGGATCTAGTTCCCAAACCACCAACCATTTCAGCTTTTTCTTAGTGCATATAACCACCAAAGAGGAAAAAAAGAGAGGGCTCGCAAAAAATTCTTCAAGAATTCTAAAAAAAAAAAATGCTAGCTTTTAAAAAAAATAAAAAATTCAAAGTAGGGTTTTTCAATTAAAGAGGTTTTGGTACTTATTTTTAGAATCCCAATGGTGAAAAGAAAGCTCATATGAAAGGGAAAAACATACTAGCATTTGTGAATAATCCAACGGTGGACGATGGTTGGATTTGAGGTAAAAGATTCAAACTTCTCTTGTAGATTTAGAAAAATCTAAAAAGATTTAGAAAAAATCAACTCTGGATTTGGAAAGAGGAGTTTGAAAAGAGTTTAGAGGTGAAGTTTGAGGGCAAACTGCTACTGGCAAGCGACGATAGACGAGGTGGCCTATCATCGATTTTTGGGTTTTTATGTTTTTGGTGTTTTTCTTCTATAGCCTGGTTTTAGGATGAAAAAGAAGAAGAAAGAAAGAAAAAAAAAGAAGAAGAAGAAGAAAAGAAGTTTTTTTTTTAAAAAAAACCAAATTAAGTGGAACCCAGGCCACCCATATAGAAAAAGAAAAAACCAGCCACAGAGCCTTACCCTATCTTTAAGCATAAAATGTCAAAAAATATGTTAAACTATTACTGGGACTGAGGTGACATTTTTATGCTTGAGGCTATATTTTATCATTATGAAACGCTTGTTTAAATGCCTCTTGATGATATTTGCATTTGATTTTTTTATCATGTTTGCTTGATGTGCAAATATATATATATATATCTATGTATATATTTTTGAAAACACACCCAAGTTAGATTAAGATTAACCTAAATAATGGGATTAGTCTTGGTCTATTATTTTTACAAATTGACACTTTAATCCTAGGGTAATATTAATCTATTTATGTTGGGTTTCAAGGTTACAAGAAACTAAATATTCTATTTTTTTAAATAAAATGTCTCTTTTTATTGTCCAAATTTATTTATGCCTCAATCTTCGCCTAGAGTCCTTGTGTTTGTTGCATGGTCAACGGGCTATTTCATCATCCCAAACTACTTCAGGATTATGTAGATGAGCTTGTGAAGCCCATGTCACTCATTGCTTTCTGCTGCGGACATTCGGATGTCCATGGCTCAAATTTAGTCTAAAAAAGTCTAAGAAAATCAAAAACTCCTCCTGGCTTATGCTGGTAGCACTGTATTCATGACCTAAAAAATTATTTTCAAACCATAAACAAAATTTCATGAATTTTTTGACATTTTTCCTTATAAAGGCATCGAATCACCTTTCTAATGGTTGTTTGCCCTCGGATCATTTTGGAACGAAGGAGTTACGATTTTTTGAAGTTTTGCTCTCTAGAACCCCTAGAATCAGCGATTCACATTCTATTTAGGCCATTTCAGTCCACCAGATGAAATTTTTTTGGATTTTTCAAAAAATTTTCATAAAAAGTTTGTGAAATTCCCTTGCAGAAAAGGCATCTTTTGTGATTTAACAATTTTGTATGAGTCCGGAATGATTTTTCAAATTCAGTCACCCCATTTCCCCTGAATATGCTGCCAGCGTCAAACCAATCCCTACTTTAAAAATATTTCCACCTAGAAGGCAATTTTTTGGGATTTTTAGAATAATTTTATATTTATTCTTATCAAGTTAACTTTTCAATTGTACTTACATGACCCCTGAAACTTTCGAATTTGTCCAGAATAAAATTAGAAATGGGGACAGCGTGATGCTGTCCCTATTTTCAGCATTGTTCATGATTAGATGATTCCTTCGAACTCCCACTCTGAGGCATTCAAATGCCTCCATGTGATCCCGATCAATCCATCTAGTCGAAAGGAACATGCATTGGCTCCTGTAGGCTTTGATCAAGGCACGAACAATTTTTAGGCTTTATCATCCTTATTTTTATCAATTCCTTTTTATCAAAAATCACCAATTTTGTTAATAATTTGTCAAAAAAATTGTCATTTTGTCAAGAAATCACCGAACCTTTGTGAAGACAAATCCTTCTAGCTCATGTATCTTAAATCATTGAAGTTTCCATTGGGATACTCCAATCCTATTTTTGCAAACCTTATTCAAATTTTGAAATTTACCAAAGTCTTCATTTATGGGGATATTGTAAACCTGTCTTTCAAGGGGATACTCTAACCCTATCTTCTGAATGGATACTCTAACCCCATTCTTTTTTAGAAATTATCAAAAAAATAGTCAATTTATCAATTTAAATTTGTCAATCTCGTTTTTCTTAAAATCGTCAAAAATCAAATTTTTTCTCTTTGAATGTCCTTCTAATTTTTCAATGTTCAAACTCGATTTTTACATTTCAATTAGTCTATGGATCCAAATGTATCTCTAAAATTGTCGATTCAGTTATTTTAAGATAATTGACCATAATAACGGGATACATTCTTTTCATCCCTTCCTTTTTTCCCTCTTTTGTGTGATTTATTTTTATGCGATATTATTTTTTATCTTACTAACACATTTTCCTATATGTTGTCCACCTTGCATTCATATTTTCAAAACTATTTTCAAAAAAAAAAAAAAATCACAAAGGCAATGTTTCATGTCGATATCTCTCTAGTGCTTGACACAAAATATCTAATCTTTTAAAAAATAATAATAAACTCGAAGGCCATTTTTAATCACAATTTATATGTTCCTTACTGCACTAAGGTGCATATGAGATTTAAATTTTCTTTAAAACTTGAGTTTACTTTTTTATACAAATTTCATGCATTAAAAAGGGGATTATATTAAATAATGACAAGTCAAAACTAAGGAAACCATAACCAAGTTTGGACATGGCTAGAAAGGTACCAATTTCGGGCATTGCGAGGAGGTTCATACCTTATTATGCGTAACCAACTCCTGAACCCAACCATCAATCTTTGGACAATGCAGATTGTGAAACCAATGTCTTGAGTTTTGTAACTCAAAATATTGATTTCAATGGGCATTAGATCATGCCTAGCCCAAATGATCGATGGCGGCTCTAATTGTTGGCCACTTCATGGTGGCCACCTAAGACTAATTAGGCAAACGATTCATCCAACGGTCTCTTTTCGGGGTTAGGAGTCGAGAATTCATACTTTCTCGCTACCATCATGTCAAAAAACAAAAAAGAAAAGTCTCGATCAAGAGGACTTTTCCCAGTCAAGAAATACTCTTAAGTCTGCATACTTCCTTTGTAGGAGGCAAGGTGCTGACATAGGGAAAGAGGACTAATGAGCTTAAAAAAATTGCCTAAACTCATTTAGAATTGTTAAATCACAAATGATACCTTTTTGAAAAAGGAATTTCATAAAAATTTAAAAAATATTTTAAAAATCTAGAAAATTCATTTAATGGGTTGAAATTGCCCTAAACAGAACATAAATTGCTAATTATAAGGCTCTAGACAATAAAGGTTCAAAAAATCATAATTCCTACATCCGAAATGATCCAAGAGCAAATAAGGTACTATTGAAAAGTTAATTTAAAGCCTTTTGAAGAAAAATTACCAAAAATTTCCAAAAAAAGTCATTTAGATTTTGAAAATAACTTTTCAAATTGGGATTATAATGCTATTAACACTAAAACAAGTGTTTCTTTGGGTCTAAGTCTTTGGTCATGCATCAAAATGCCGGACAAACAAATGTCTAACCATTAGGGTCTATATGAGTGGAGTAATAGACCAATACAAATCCTAAAGATTGGTCTAAAGAACTGTCCACTAGCCATGCCATTAGTCATAACCAAAAACTCAAAACAAAACTTTAGCCAAACACTTGATAATATTTTTTTGATTATTGTGAAGCTCAAAAATAAAATATATTTTTCCTAATGAGGCCTTGAATCCAAACATTTGTGCTTGATATATCCCCAGGTTTGGAAAACCAACATATTGAGAACATTAAATCCATGCTAATTCTCATTGATTAAGGTTAGCATGAACTTGGGGCTTTCCTTGAAAACAGATTTTTGCAAGCATCATAGATGCATTTTAACAAACGTATGATGAACTAAACTAAGTAAAGACATCAAACATAAGAAAACATTCAACATAGCAAGGTATTCACTTATTTTAACAAAGGAATTATAGTGAAAATGCATTCAAAGACATGGTAAAGATCAAAACATTCTAGAGTGAACATTTATACATGAAATTAGATGAAGAGATAAGATAAAACATAGCAAAAATGCATGGACAAGGGTTGTTTTTAATGTCAAAATGGAATATGGCATGTTAGATCATCCAACTAACACTTTGGAATTAAGAGAATCATAAAAATCCTAAGACTACTACAAACAAAGACATAATAATGCTTGAGGATCCTAATAGGGTCATGGAAACATGGAGGTTTACTAAAATGATGAAGATGAAGAAAACACAAAATAAAAATAGAGAAAAGATGGAAAATATTCTCTAAGGAAGATTTAAACTATTAGTTTTGTCTTTAAGCAACAACCAAGTAACTTTGAGCTTACTTTCTTTCCTCTCTTTGCTATGGATTAATAAGAAGGTAATGAAAAAAATGAGCTTTTGGTTATGGTGTTTATGAAGGCTAATTTTGAGAGAAAAGATAAGAGGAATAAGAGGTTTTAGAAAGATGAAAAGGGAGCTACAAGAATAGAGTTTTTTGGAGAGCAAAGGGTTTGTTTTAGGGACTATTGTTAATGTTCTTAATCTTTCCTTAGTTGAATAAGAAAATTAAATTATATAGGAAGTGATTTCAACTACCAAAATGATCTAGAAAAGAGGGCATATAGGATATTTGGCATGTGCAACATGGTGAGTCATTCTACCAAGATGCAAGCTTTCAACATTTGATTGGCTCATCTTGGTTCTTACAGACAAGAAAAACCATGCATGAGCTGATCAAATGAATAATTTCACCTATATACTTCATCAAGCTTTCTTTTCTCATGAAATGCCCTTATACCAAATTTAACGGACCTTTCCAAATGTGTCAATCCAATATTCAAAGCCTAAAAATAAAATCCATATATTTTTTATGAAATTATATTTGATTTTGATGGTTTTTCAAAATCTTGACCAAATTTGAGTTTAAATGTCATAGTATGAAGGGAGGAAAATGTCTTAAATATGGCCAACAATAGCTTTGTGTATTGATACAAAGTGCTTGGTATTCATACTAGGAACAAAGTTGTTTTCCATTCTTGAGACAAAGAGCTATGTATCGATACTCAATGTATATTTTGGTTTCATGTATCGAGACTTCATGGCTTGTCTCGATCCCAAGAAAAAAGATTCCTAGAAGTATCAATACTATGAGGCTAGTATCAATACCACAAGACTTGTATCTATACTTCCCCTTATGTATCAATACATTTTGACAAAGACTCATGATTTTAGCTATGGCAAAAGTCTATATTGATACAAACACCTTCGGTATCATTACCACACCCAATGTATCGATACAAGGCCCTTGTGTATCAATACAAATAGCAAGATTTTGGAATTTTGATGACATGGAGCCTACTATTGATATCAAGTAGACATGTATCGAGGCTCACATGCAAAAATGTAGATTTTTCATTCCTTATGCTCTTTGAACCCCTCACCTTGGGGGAAATGGTAGGGAACTAATTTATATTCCTCAAAGTTGCTTCGATGGTGCCTCAGATGATGAATTTTGATGCCTTAAATTTTGACTTAGACAAAATAGGGTGTCTATAGAAGGGCTTGTTAAAACCATATTGACATTCTCAGCGTCTTGGATGGCCGTGATACATTACTAAATGCCAATCTTCGTTTATAAATATAAATATTCTTTATTGGGCTATTTTATATTTATTACCAATATGATGAGGGCCTAATAGGTTACACACATAAGGGTGATTAATGGAAATTAAATTAAACTGGGTTAATATGTCTAAAACAAGTAATGGTTACTTAGGCCTTATTTGAATAAGTTTATATGGGATAGTGGCAAAATTATAATTTACTAAAAATTAAAACTTTAAACCCTAGAGATATTGAAACCATGTTAGCATCCCATATAGTCTAAAGAGGATTAAAAATTTAGCCAAAAGATCTCTAGAAACCTAATTTGCGACAAACTTGAGGGTTCTTAAAGAAAAAAACTATTTTTTTCTCAAATTTGATTATTGAGTCAAGGCCTTCTAGTGAAAAAAAGATTCATTGAAAGCTAAACTACTAGCACAGCTCCTTATAAGAAAGTCTCATCCTTATTGAAGGTTTTCCTAGTCATCTTTGTCGATAACCATTAGAGGCTGGATACTTAGACAGCTTTGGTTTACGATAGCTAGGCTTGGTGTACATATTCTTGGCTCATGGAATTACTAAAAAACTTAAGGTATGTTTTCATCTTGAATAGTTCTTAGGATTCTCAATCTTAAAAATTAATTAAGATCTTGCAAGACGATCTATTTAAGAAATTTCAAATTAGTTTGTTATATTGTTTCCATTGTTATTTTTATAGATAATTTTATAAATTTTTGAAATTTGATATCATGTTGTCCTAAGACTTCTTACAAAAATAGTACATTAACCATGTCACAAGCAAAAGGACTCCAGCAATAAGACATTTCATTTTTATGAAAATCAGAACATTTTAACCTTATTTATTCTTGAATCCAAACATAGACAGCTTGATTTTTGCCTCCGATTGGAAGACCAATTGATGGAAAACATTAGGTTGAAGTTAGTCCTAATTTATTAAAGTTAACATGAACCTGAATTAGGAGGTTTTGGAAAAAAAACATATTTTTGTGACAATAACAAGATATCAAGCATCTTTAATCATGTAAAACATCTAAATGTGGAATCAAATGATAAAAACATGCTAGAACATCAAGAAACATGTTAAAAATATAAGAAAGATATGGATGATGTATGAACATACTAGAATATGTTTATGGAGACATGAGACATGGAATGAGCATGTAGGAAAGTGTTTTCATGATATGAATATGTGCTGGAAGTTTCATGATAGCAAAAAGGCATGACTTTTAGTTAAGAAAAATGCATGAACATGCCAAAAATATGTTTATGGAAACATGGAACATGATATAAGCATAAAGAAAGATGTTTTCATGACATGAACAAGGTTTAAAAATTTCATAACAACATAAAAATTTGATCTTTAAGCATGAATGCATGACAAGGTCATAAATTCATGAGCAAGACATAAAAGAAAATGCATGGAGCTTACAAAAGGTCATGGTTCCATGAAGGGATCACTAGCATGATGAAAAACATGAAAATAACAACAAAAATAAAGAAACAAGTTTAGAAAAGATACCAACAAGAGTTTTAATACCCTTCCTCAAAAAATATGAGTTTTTTAAAAGTAAAAACACTATTTTTAAAGCTCTTTCTTACTGGCTATGAGTTAGCAAGATTAAAAATAAGCAAAAATGGCTAAAGATGATGCTTTGGACGTGTTTTTGGAGGTGGTGTGGAGGGTTATAAAAATATGAAGGTCATAGGTTGTTTAAAGTTTGTAGAGAGAATGTGAGTTAAGAAAAAAGTGTGTTGAATGTGTGTTCAACTCAAGATGTTAGCCTTATATAACCATGTGAATAGTGAGGATAAATTACAAAAAATAAGGGTATCTTGGGGTTTTGGTGCATATATTTCATGTATAAACAAGGTATAGACACCTTATTTTATTTGGGCTAACTTTTGGCACCAAGGACTTAATTGAAAGATGACAAAATCAAAAAATAAAAAAAAAAAACCTTGGGAATAACTGGTAGTGTCGTGTTGTTAGGTACCATTAGGTGACCTTATCAATTTCATAGAAGATCAGAGATTGAAAAAGCCAAAACTAACCATCAGATTAGGCTTTTAAAATCATCACCTTTGCATCATTTAGACATGCATTTGCATCACCATGCATCATACAATATGTAACGTCCTTCAGGCACCAGCTTCTACATTGAAAAGTTAAATTAATAGAGAACCTAAGGTACATTTTCCTATTTTCAAAAACCCACGAAAGGCCCTAGTAAGTATCTCTGACCTTATAAGCTTACTAAAAAGCATCCAAGAGAGGTATCCAAACTCATGTTCTTTTAGTCCTCAAAGAGCAGGACACCTTTGTTTTCCTTTTTTAGTCCTTAAAGAGCAAGATGCCTTTTTCTTTCTTTTTTTAGTCCTCAAAGAGCAAGACACTTTCTTTTTCTATTTTATTCCTCAAAGAGTAGGACACCTTTTCTTTTTTTCTTTTCTTTTTTCTTTTCCTTTTTACTCCTTAAAGAATAGGACGTTTACCTACTTCAGTCCTCAAACAGTAAGACACTTATCAAGTCACAGCCCACATAAGCTGGTGGCACCTATCTGGGGTCAAATCCAGGAAACTACTTACCTTAATCCATAAAGAGCTACACGCCTATCGAGTCAAAGCTTATATAAGCTGATGGCACTTGTCCAGGGTTAAACCCAAAAAGTTACCTATCATAGTCCTCAAAGGGCTAGACGTTTATCAAGTCAAAGCCTAAACAAGCTCGTGGCATTTGTCTATGGTCAAACCTAAGAAATTACCTACTTTAGTCCTTAAAGAGTTGGAAGCCTATCGATCAAAGTCCACACAAGCTAGTGGCACCATGTTAACATACCTCAGTCGATAAAGAGCTGGACGCTTATCAAGCTAAAGCCTACACAAGCTAGTGGCACAATGTTAACCTACCTAAATTTACAAAGAGCTAGATGCTTATCAAGTCAAAACCCACATAAGCTAGTGGCACCATATTAACCTACTTCAGTTCACAAAAAGCTCAATGCTTATCAGGTTAAAGCCCACACAAGCTCGTGGCATAACCTACCTCAGTCCACAAAGAGCTAGATGCTTATTGAGTCAAAGCCTATGTAAGCTGGTAGTGATTGTCGGGGGGATCAAACTAAAGAAATAACCTACCTCACTCCTTAAAAAGCAGAATGCTTCCATATCTCAAAGCCCACACAAGCTAGTGGCACTTGTCAAGGAACTAAACCTGAGAAATAACCTAGTAGGAAGGTCAAACCCTACAAAACTTATCGAATATATATTCAGCCTATCTCAACATAATACTAAATAGCTCTTTATTTTTTTTGGAGACACAAAACCATCATCTTACTAGAACAAAATGGTATCTATTTATCTTTGTCTTATTTCTAATATTTAACAACGTCCAATGAGGGCTAGCTATAGACACCTCATTTAGTCTGGGCCAACTTTTGGCATCTTAGGACTTAATTCAAAGGTGACAAAATCAGAAAATAAAAATAAAAACTAGGGGATGACTACTAGGTGTCGTGTCACTCAGCACTATTAGGTGGCACAACGCCAGACAAAAGGTTTTTGGGAAGGCCTAAAATGCCTATATGCCATATGAAAGAAAAATGTAAAATAAGGTATCAAAAGCCATTTTTCATAGGGTTACTAAAGTCATTCGGATGAGTACATAGACCAATTTCCTACTGTTTGTGACCAAGGTGAGGTAACTTAGGAAGCCACAGATATGTGCAAGTTATATTTATGCATAAGTATTGATAAGAGGCCTTTACACCACCAAAAACTTGAATTTTTAATGTGGTAGTGATACAAGAGGGTTTGGTATCAAAAACTAAGGTGCAATATTGATACATAGCATGTTTATATCGATATAGACCTTGGCAGTAGCTAAAGTTGTGAGTTTTGGCAAAATGTATCAATACAAACCTCTGAGTTTCGAGATTGGAAACAATTTTTGCTTTTAATATCAACACACACCTCATTGTATCAATGCACATACGTAAAAATTGCTTTGTGTATCGATACAACATGCTTTGTATCAATACACCAAGGCATTTTTTTCTCGCTCGGACCATTTTTTACCCTTTAAAAATCTGATTCAAACATGTTTTTTGCACCAAAAAATGGTCATAATTCATTGTATACGTCGATTTTATGCCTATGATCACATTTAAACAAATTTTTAGAGCCCAAGTAGCCATTGACAGGGGTAACTTTCATAAAATATATGGTTGTAAAAGGGTATATTAGGTATATCTCCAATTACAAGCTTTTGCAGCCTTTCTACCCCCTATTTAGCGTGGCAAAACTAATGAGAAGAAGATTAGCTGAGCATAGAGGCTAGAGATGTCCCTTAGTACAAGAATGAAAGATAAAAAATGCCCTTGCTTTATTTCCTAAAAGCATTGGCTGAGCATTGAATTTAAGGAGAGCTTCCAGCTACATACAAAAAAAAACTTCCAGCCATCTCAGAAAGGACTCTCCAGCAACCTCTAAAAAAGCCCTAGTAATTCCCAAGAATCCTATAGTAATCTCCAACAAAAAACTCTCCTAAAAATACTATTCTATTGCCTTTCACCCTCAGCCTTCTTCCATTCCTATAGTTCCCCTAAATAACCACCAAAATACCTTTAAAAAATTAACCTTTCACACACTTTATCTTCAAAACACCTTACCATCAACTATATTACTAGAAAGCTTCTTCTTTTCATCATTTTCTTGCTAAATAATAGCAAAGAGGGGGAAAAATTGGGCTCAAAGTCACTACTTTAGGAAGAGAGAAGAGTTTTAGCATTTTCTGGGATATTTCCTTTACCTTGTTCCATACATTTTCTATTTTTATCATCTACATGATTTTTGTGAACCCTTTATGCCGCCATGACCATCCTAGGACTCCCATGCGTTGTTGTTGCCTTGGTTCTGATAGTCTTAGGATATTAATGTTCTTTTAATGTCTTGATATTGTATGGTAGACCAAATATCTTGCTTTTCATTCTGTCATCAACACCCCCTTTATTCATGCATTTTATGTCATGTTTTACCTATTTTCATATGTTTAACACATGCTTGAATGTTTTTCATAACATGAATTGAGTATGTTCATGCACTTTCTTGCATATTAAGGAGCCTATGGCATAAAAAAACTGTCTTGAAAGTTTCAACATGCTTCTCTTTGCTTAAATATGTTTATGTCATCTTCCATAACATGATTTTTTTATGCCATTCATAAAGTTATCATTTCCATTCCCCTTGTTTTATCACCTTCTTGCATTTCTCGACATCTCTTCCATGTCAAAATGTCATTATTATGTATTTGCTTGCTTGCTTGTTTGCTTGCTAAAAATTTGATCTTCAAAAAAAATCCTTAAGCTAAGTTTATGCTACCTCTAATAAATGGAGAATAGCATGGACTTAAAGTTTTCATAAATTTAGTTTTCGGCATCGGGGGCAAACTAAACACTTTAGACCTAGATTCATGGTAAAACAAGTTCAAAGATGCTATTTTTTAAATAAAAATGACCCTTTTAGTTGATGGATGTATCAAGCCTTGATTGAGTTGAATACCCTCTTTAATGTCATGATTAATAGGTTGTTTCATCTTCTTAAACTATTTCAAGATTACGGAATAAATTTGTGTTGCCCATGTTACTTGTCTCTTTCTATCACGGACGTTTGGACGTCCTAGGCTCATGTCTATCCTTGAAAAAAACTAAAAAACCCAATAACTATCTTGTTTTTGCTCTGGCAGCACCACAGTTTAAGTTTAAAAAATTATTTTCAAATCATGAATTATTTTTCTAGAATTTGCTAATAGCTTTCCTTAAAGGGCATCGAAATACTTTTCCAATGGTGTGTTTTTTGCCCTTGAATCATTCCGGATAAGGGAGTTATGACTGTTCAAACCTTTGCTGCCTTAGACCCCTAAAACCAGCATGCTATATTCTATTTGGGCCATATAAAAAAAATTTTCTTTTAAAACATCAAAAGTTTTCATCTTTAGGGATACTCCAACTTATGTTTCCCTAAAAAACTTGAATTCTCTTTCTCAAATTTAGCGAAGTTTCTTAATTATTTTCTTAAATCATCAAAAATTTTCATCTTTAGGGATACTCCAACCTATTACTCTGAGAGGATACTCTAACCCCATCTTCATTAAAAACTCAAAATTTTTTCTTCTAATTATTCTTATAACTTTATCTTTCGGGATACTTCAACCTCACTTTTACCTCAAAAAATCCAAAATTTTTCTCTCTTTCGGATGCTCTAGATTGTTTTGATTGAAATCTTTTTCGTCCCTCAAATCACCATCAAAACCAAACCTATCTTGAAATTGTCATCCTAGTTATTTTTCAATAATCGAAGACAAGTTTGAGATACATTTTGATCGATCCTCTTTTTTACATTTTTTTGTTTGCGATTGTTTATTTATGATATTATTATATTCTTTTTCATCTTACTAATGCATTTCTTTTTTTATAGTGATTATCGTGCATTCATACTTAAAATTCATTTTCAAAGAATTTTATAAGGCAAGCTTCATGTTGGTATTTCTCTAGTGTTTAATATAGAATATACAGATCTTTAAAATTTAATCCAAAAACAATTTTCATAAAAATCCCTATGCTCCTTATACCTTCACAATGTACAGGTGATATAAATCTTCTTCCAAAACCAGGATTTACATTTTGCACCAAACCTTTATGCATAAAAGGGAAATTATTTCTAAATAATGACTAAATGAAATCGATTAAGCTGAAATCGAAGTGAGACATAGCTAGTGGGTACTGATTTTGGGCATCATAGGTGTGCTAATCTTTCCCTACGCGTGATCGACTTTTAAACCCAACCAACGAATCTCTAGACTTTATAAACCTTGAAATTGATGTTTTCTGTCATAACTTAAAATATTGTTTTCAGATGCATCTAATCTTGCCTAGCCTAAAATGATCGTGGTGACTCCAAGTTTATGGCCATTTTATGGTGGCCATCCGAGACTAGTCAGATGAGTGATCCGCCCGATGTCTCTTTCCCTTGCATACTACCATGCCTAATCCAAATGTAGATCATGAGATAACTCAAAGGTTTGACCACCATCACTATCGTACACTTTGTAAGTCATGCACGCTGAGCCCTTTGGATTGTATGAAGTTTTAAAGGTAAGCACGTGGTGACACAAGGTACCATACTCAGCTGCCATTCAAATTTATTGGTTTGCTCGGTAAAGATAGTAGATTAAGCCTATTTTATGTAGCTAAACAATGAGAAAGATCAGTATTGCCCTCTACAAATCGCATCAAGTCATGAAAATATCCCTTGTTATGGCTATTTAGGCTTAAAAATGTAATTGATCTAATCACAAGTCTAATGCTAAGGCCTAGGATGAATTTGGATGATTTTTTATGCCAAAAACGTGGTTGAATTTATGTTTCAATGTCATGATGCAAAGGGATAAAAATAAAAATGTCATGAATGACACCTGATAGTATACTCATTTTTATTATTTTATTCTATTACCTTCCAGTTAAGCCCTAGGATATCAAAAATTGACCTAGGAAAAGAAATGAAAGTATTTCATCTAAAAGTCTATGATAGGGCATGGTTCATTTGAAAGGCGCTCGGGCAAAGTTAGGTGTCTATAGTTGTCTTTCTTTAGCCGTTGCTACATATCAAGAATAAAGCAAAGACAAATATAGACTATTTTGTTTGGGGTGGAATGATACTTCTTGAATGCCTATAAAGACAGAGTTTAATTAATGTTTCGCTGTGATGGGTATAATTTATTGGTGGTAATTCTAGCTAATAAGAAAATCTCAATAAATTTTTGTAGGGTTTAACCTCCCTACTGGGCTTTTAGGAATTCTAGGATTTGACCCCTTAGACATGCATTAGCTGATGTTGACTTTGATTCGATAAGTGCCTAGCTCTTTGTGGACTAACTAAATAGATGCCCAGCTCTTTATGGATAGACTCAATAGGCGGTCTAGCTCTTTATAGACTAACTTAACAAGTGCCCAGCTCTTTATGGATTGACTCAATAGGCATCCAACTCTTTGTGGATTAACTTAATAAATGCCTAGCTCTTTGTGGATAGACTTGATAGGTGTCCAGATCTTTCTAGACTAACTCGACAGGTGCTTAGCTCTTTGTTGACAAAATTGATAGGTGGACTAAATAGTTTATTTAAAAAATAGACCTAAGACATTTTTTGGCTCGACTTATCCCTAAGTTTAATTTAAAAATTTGAAAATAAAAGTGCAACGGGTATCCTTAAGAGAGGCTTAAACATTATCTTGCGTAAAACATCTTTAAGAGAGGCTTTCGGAGATATCCTTAGGAAAAACTCTAAAGTGTTTAATTGAACATCCTTAACAAAAGCTTTAAAAGTCTTTGGATGAAAGATCCTCAAGAAAGGGTTTGAAGTTTTTGAAGAAATATTCTAAAAAAAGCCTTTGGAAGTTTTTTATATATCCTTAAGAGGTACTTTGGATGAAATGTCCTTAACAGAGGCTTTGGATGAAATATTCTTAATACAAGTTTTGGAAATTTTAAAAATATCCTCAAAAAAAGCTTTAAACATCTTTAGATGAAATATCCTCAAGACAGGCTTTAGAAGTCTTTGTTAGGTATCCTTAAGAAAGACTTTGAAGGTTTTTGAAATATCCTTATAAGGTTCTAGAGGTTTTGATAAAATGTCTTCAAGAGAGGCTTTGGAAGTTTTGACAAAATATCCTCAAGAAAAGCTCCTAAAGATTTTAATTAAACATCCTCAAGGGAGGATTTGAAAGTTTTAAATGAAACATCTTCAAGAAAGGCTTTAGGGTTGTTCAAAAGAAGTTTTCAAAAGTTTTTTAAATATCTTAAAAAAAGGCTTTGAAAGTTTTCAATCAAATATCCTTAATAGAGGCTTCTACAAGTTTTTTGTCTACATTCTCAAGAGAATAAATGTAATTTATGCTATGAATATCATGCCAAGGCACAAATGCCATGTTATGTGGTATCATGAGTAAGTAAATGTGATGCCTACGCATTTAGTCAAAATACCTATTCGTATGAACTAATGTACATACATGTAGAGTGACCTAGTATGGATGTTTATGAATAAGGATGTGCATATGAGTGTGAATGTATGTGGACATAGGTGCTTATGAGTGCTAGTAGAAATAAGTAAGAAGGCACATAAGTGCCAGTGCTTATGAATAAGAATGCTCATAAGTGTAAATATTGATAATGTAATTACGCATAAGTGCATATGTGCATGAGTATGAATGCCCATGAGTTCAAATTGATATGAATGGAAATGCACATGAGTGCAAATGTGGTGAATAAAAACACATGTGAGTGCGATTGTAGGTGAGTAAGAATGCAAATGAGTGTCGATTCTCGTAAGCCCATATGCATATGAATGTGAAGGTTTGTAAGCATAAATACACATAAAAGCAGATGAATGAGTGTGATATAGATCCATATAGATGAAACTACACGTGAAGGTAAATGCATCTGAGTGCAAGCACCAAGATTGGCCATTATCCAAATGCATGGAAAGTAATGTAGATGCTAGAGATGGTAATAAAGCAACTATGCTTGAAGTGAAATGCATGTTGATGAGTGATGCTCGAATGCCTATGAATTATGTGTATTTTCATGAATGATTACATGTATGCTCATAAATAGTGTAAAGGTTGAGATTTTGTTTGGCTCTTTTCAAATCTAGCTTAACTTTTTTTGATGGTTTCTCTCTTCAAGTTAAGATACATTCTAATCAAAACTTTGCCCCATAGAAAAGCCTTTGTCTTTTTGCTTAGAATATTCATTTGATGAAAACTTCAAAGATGGCATGATATTCAAGTCTCTTGAAGACTGATGATCTTTAGTTAGAAGATTTCCTGAATGGTAATTTGGTTTTTTCATTTAGGTTGGTAGGCCTAAAAAGGGCTTTAGTCAATCCAAAAGTGTTTTAGGATAGGCGAAATTGATTTCCCATTCTTCTAGGCTCATGAGCGAACTAGTCCTTGTAGAATATGAATTCCTTGAAAATCAAACAATTTTGATATTTTCTAAGCTTTTAGGATCGATATTTTGACTCGCACTAAGATTAGCCATGATGAGTTCAAGTTTGTAAGGCTGATTTAGAAGGTGGGTTATTTAATCCTCTAAGCCTTTTTATTTTTTGGAATGACGGTTTCCTTGTCAAGACCTTGGAAACCTTATGAGTGAAATCAAAATTTTCTTTTTATTTTTCTTTAAACTGTTTTTTTTTTAGGTTTTCACCTGCGGGCTATATTTTTTCTACTTTTGATTTCTTTTCTGATTGATTGCCTCATCATGCTTCTTAAAAGAGTTTAAAATTCATCAAAGGAATAGTTTCCTGAATAATAGGTTCACCAATTAAAATGGCCATGAATGTTTGAAATTGAATTTTCATGGACCATAATTAGGTTATGGTTTATGGTTTTGAAAGAAAGGGTATATAGTCCAAATTTAGTGTTTAAGGGTGATCAAATCAAAGATCATTCTTTTTATGGGGTTTCTATCCCTTTTACTTTTTGGATATTTTCATCTCTTGACCTTTCATTCCCTTATTTTTTTATTTTTATTTTTGCTTTTTTTTTTGCATTTTCTGATTTTGCTTTTACTTTTGACTTTTTTTACATCATTTTTCTAGGAAAGAATCTTGGACTTTGGAAACTTAGTACATTTCATATTTGGCCCTTGATGCTAGGCATTTTCATAATTGTAAAACGAGATATCTGCCCCTCTATTCCTTAAAACATTATTCTTTTTGCCCCAATATGGAGGGTGATCCCTGACCAAGGTTTCAAAAAAGTGAATTTATTATGCTTAAAAAGGGTAGTAAAGAGAATCATTTTCTAACTTGTGAACGGGTGATGAAAGATGGGTATTTTTTGTCTTAAAGATGACCATGAACACTGAAGAGTCATTTTCTAGAGAAAGTTTTTTTGAAAATATTTTAAACATCTTCACTTTTTTTTTCCTTTTTTTTTTCAAATACACATTTTATTCTCCTTTTCACTCCACGTGCTTGAGCATATTGCTTTTTTGGTTTGCCACTAACCAAAAATCATGTATGTTAAGGTTTAGGCTATAAGGAATATCCTGTGTTCAATCCCGAAGGGTTTGCATTGACAAGGAATTTTGGTTCAGGGATATCAAAATTCAAAATTCAAAGCATGTTAATTTCATGAAAACGATGACAATTCAAAGACAAAACTTTTCCACATAAAACATGGTAAATTAAAATAGCCCTATTACCTCTGGTTCACACATCTTATTTCACACTCATAGTTAATCAAGATCTAACTATCTTGCTTCAACCAATTGATGCACTTTTCTCTTTAAAGCTCTATATTCTTCTGTGGAATGACCTGTGCTCCCTATGTGGTACCGCAAGCAACAATGGTGTCATAACTATTTGGATACAGTGGCATTGTAGGCCTAGAACAAATCAAAGAAATCAATTGATCTTGAATGAGTCAAGGAAGTAGTTCTATGTATGATACTGAGATAGACTTTATGGGGGTTTTATCTTGATTGACCCATTGTCTTTTATGAGCTTTCCTAAACCTCTTTGACTAATGGTAGGTCTAATTGGAGATATGAGGACTAAGCTATACATTGGAAGAGATGCCTAGGGGTAAGAGCTTGAGGAAGGATTTGGTGGGATAGTACCCCAAGCTGGGTGACCAATTTGGTTTGTAGAGTGCGGGTAATAGATGGTAAAGCCCTTTGTTGGTCATCTTTCGTAAACCAAGGCTTGGACCTTTTTTCTTTCATCTGTAGGTACCTTCTTTCCTTTAGTATCAGCTGTGTTACTATCATAATATATTGTGATACAAACCTTAACATATCAGAGCAGACAACACTTCGAATCATCGTAAAGCCCCAGTTAGTCAGATGAATCACTCCTTTAAACATTTCATACTGAAATGTGAGAGTAACTGGGTTAAGAAGCCACTGCCAATCTATTTTGACTATAGGTGTGATCGGCTATCTATTAAAACCATTCACTAAAGAGCTACAGAACTCTAAAGAAATGATTTTATGATCTACATATACCAGAGATCTATAAAGTTGGGTTCAAAAGTTGGTTATGCCAAAAGTAAGGACCCGATCCCTTTCGTATGCCTAATACTTGGTATCAACTAATCTCACGTATCTGAATTTGTTTTACATCAGTCTTAATCATATATGTTCAATCATAATTCCCTTTTTATTTGTTCTGTCAAAATTGAAATCAAACAAATATCAATAAAAATGTATCCGGAAACTGTTACCAGGACTAGCTCGAATTTGTAATTATTTCAGAGCAAAAATCACTAATAAAGGAAAAATTCCATAAAAATACTTAACTCCTAAAAATATCACTTATTGACTCTCTCTCTTTATTCTATTACCTTCAATTAAGCCCCAGGATATTAAAAATAGTCTCAGGAAAATAAATGAGTGCTTTTCATCTAAAAGTCTCTAATTGGGCATGGTTTGTTTGAAAAAAGTGCCGCCCATAGGCTTATTTTAAATGGCATGGTTGACCCATTAGTTATACATGACCTAGTCAAATGTATATGAATACATTATTAA
>JBBYHK010000014.1:6113762-6131310 GCA_038382065.1 Adansonia grandidieri | reverse complement strand
GAATAAAATCCCTAGGCATTTCAAGCCTTCCCTGATTTTTTGCCTAGCTTTATGTTGCTTAATACCTAGCAACACGAATCTAACAGTCATCTTTCTTTTATTTTTATTTTTATTTTTATTTTTATTGTTATTTTTTTATTTTATAACCTTCCAACTAAGTTCAAGGATGCCAAAAAATTGGTCAAGCAAAAGATAGGTACATCACCTGAAGTCTCAGACTGAGCATAATTTGCTTGAAAGTGGCTCGGACAAAATTAAGTGTCTACAAAAGAAAGCATATGGAGCGCAATATCTGTATTCAACCCTGGCATGTCTTAGTAAGACCATGTAAATACATCATTGATTCCTAAAGCAACATTACCATTTTTTTCTTATGAAAAATGAGATAACGGCTCACATTTTAATTTTTTTTTCTATCATCTTCATTTCTTAAATTTATAACTTTGATTGATTCTTTGTAAGGCATTATTTACTTGTTCTTTTTTTAATCAACCTTAATAGATCAGAGGGTAAGGCATAATTATAGGAATCCTTAAGATCTATATTGCCTATACAAATGGTTCTTTCAAAATCAACCTCTAAGTTATTAAGGAGGTCATCCATATCTTTTTCATCGGTACAGCTGAGAAAGGGAAGAAAAAGAATGGTATAGGCAAATGAAAATAATATTAGAAGTTATAGAGTGAAGATGAGAGAGTGAGAGTGTTCAAGCAAGGAAAAACTGGACCATGAGTGATGTAAATGTTTTATGGTTGTCGTTCATTTTAATTGATAATTAGCATATTAAACTTATCACGAAAGGAACATTAAAATCATAAGGCAAAGATAAATAAAATAAGTTCTTAAGATTACTTTGGAATCAACCTAAATACTATAAGACGTTCAATTGCAATCTAATTCTTCAGCATAGATCTTGTAAGGTATAAGCAAATCTTGTGATCTTTTTTCAAGTTTTCAACATCTTCTTTGATTGTAAGCTTTCTTTAATATCACTAGCATATTATTTAACTCCTTTATGTCTACTCTAAGATTACTTAAGCCTTTCAAATGGAAAATTTCCATTTAAGGTTAATTGGCAGTTGAATTATATTCCAATTCTTTTCTTAATATCTAGACAACATTTTCTTTTTTATGCTTGTCCATTAGTTTATTCTTCTCATTCCTATCAGCATAAATCCCAAGCCATGATTACCCTTTTTCTCAATGATATTCACAACTTTAGTACCTGGAAATACCTTTATAATTCCTTGCTAACTTAGTAGCCTATGCCCACTGTCAACTTTAGACCTATCCAAGTGTTCCTTAACAAATAAAGCTTATGAATCATGGTATTTTAACTGAAAAATGTGATATTACCAAATTCAAAAGCTTGGAATGAGCATTATGCGGCCTTTCTAATATTTTCAATGTATAGAGCTTTGGTAAAAACTATTGTAATTATGTTTTCTTCACTTTGCATGCTAACTACTCAATCTCCTATAACAAATTTGATCTTTCGGTAAAGGGATGAAGACTCTGCCCTTAATAGAGTGAATCCAAGGTCTGCATAGCAAGTAATTGTAAGATGTGTGATGTCTATGACTTCACAAAGGGCTCTATCTAAAGCCTCAACCACCGTATACTGTGTTTTATATGGGACATATCCACTTGCAATCGTGACAAGGTTGCTAAAAGCATAATGATGAGCAGAAACCCTTTATCAATTAGCACCTTTAGTAATATAAGCCTATTGCAAAAGGTTTTATGTGTAGAGCTTTGGTAGATTTCATGGATGAAATCTCATCATGGTGAAGGAAATGAAATTATCTGCCATGATGTTCATCACCATTGGTTAAGCTTGTACACTAATATTTTGTAAGTCATGTAAGCTTAGGTTAATATCTTTAGTAGAGCTTTATGATTTGACTAAGAGCTTAATTGCATTGACAAGATGAAGTTTTTTACTAGTTGTTGCTTCAATTACTTAACGATATTGTACTCACTATGCTTTATGAATTTAAGGCACTTAGTAGCTTTTTTTTTGCTGGCTCTTTTATTTCTATTGGTGATGCCAGGCATTCTTCAATCATGGCTATTTTTCACAACAATTTTATTCATTGACCTTTTTCTTTATCCTAGACCTAATAGTCTCGGGCATCTAAGATCTATTACTTTGGATCATGTGGTTACCTTTATGATATCAATAGCTGCCAATTAGTGTGTCACAACTTCTAAGGTGGTTTTCATGCATTAATAGTTCCCTAGCTCTTCATTGTTTTCCTTGTATGGGAAGGGCATTAATAGGGGTAACATCAATTTGGATCAGTTTTCAAAAAAAATTTATGGTTAATATGCAGTGTTCAGGACTTTTGTCAAACTAAAATCAAACTAAAAATCGTATAAACTAAATTGGTCTGAACCGAATTTAACCAATTCAAATTAGTTTGGTTCATTAAATTTTAAAAATTTTTAAAAATATATTTTTCAATAGTAATTTTAAGTTTTTTAGAATAATTTAGAAATAAAACATTTATTTTTACTTTATAAAAAAATTAAAATTAATTAAAATTAAATAAAAATAATTTAGTTTAAATAATTATGATTTTTTAATTTGTGAATCAAAAACTAAATTAAATAGAATATATATAATTAAGATCAAAACCAAAATCAAATAGGATTTAATAAAATCTGAATCATGTAGTACAGATCGAATTAATTTTCAGTTTTCTTGATTTTTTTTGCTCAACCTAGGCATTGAAGCTTTAATAATTATCTTCGGTGTCGTTCCTTCTTTAACAAGACTAAGTGCCGGTTTATCATAGTTTATAACTAAAAGTTGACTGATTCCATACTAGGGTTATAAGGCCTTCTTCTAGTTATGTTGATTGTTGCTTCTTATTTGTTTTTATGCTCTTTATAGAACTTAATCTCCCCATTGTCCATCATTTTCTGGACCATGGCTTTAAATTCAACACTGTTTTATAGAATTTGCCATTAATCGTGTGGAATTTACATAAGAAAATTAAATTACTTGCCTTATCTTCTACCTTTTTTTTGTTTAAACAAATTAGCTTGGCCTTTACTAGAGACAACCAAACTGTCTCCATGGGTGTTTTAACTTTTTCAATGCTTTTTTACACCCACTGAGCCTCTTTAGCTATCAAAGCATTGATCTTTGGTTTATTATGGTTAGGCATAAGATTTGCCATGATATTATGGCTCGCATTAGTGTCGAATCATAAAATGTCAATGTTTATCAGCCATTAGACATTTTTCTTATTGGTGTATGCCCTTGAACTAATCGGATTGGGGCATGGTATACATAGTTAATTAACTACATATACCTGTTATTATGTTATGGTGACAAAGGTTTTCCTTCATGTTAGTGGCATGATTGACTATCATGCAAACATTAATTGGATAAAGCCCTTAAAACACAATGGCCTTACAAAAGAATTCTAAAGTATTATAATTATGAGATCTTTATGCATCAAAGTCGTGCTTCTAAAAATGTTCTAAGTCATCATATTGTCACGATAGGGCATTGATAATGCATAAAGACTAGCATATGTTAAGCCTTGATACATGTGATGCATGCAACTGGTCTCATGAGTTGAAGTATATGGAATACTTAGGGATAGCATATGGGTGCTTATTTTGTGGAAACAAGTTCACTGAACATAGCCTATGTAAGAACTTCATTTGTTATTAATCACTCAAGTGTCTATGGAATATGTTCTTGGATACTAGTCATGCAAGTAGTCCTTAGACTTATGATACCAGGACATCTCGTATAAGGAGTATTATACTTAGATTTACCTAAAATGGGTCTACAATAGATGGATACTTAAGGTAGGGTACATCATGTATGGCATGATCGATATGGTAGATGGATTATTGATCTAGAGAGGATTCACCACTCCAATTGACGTTGGAAACATATCTCAAATGATATTAACTATGGTTAATTTGATTAAATTCTCTATCCAGAACATATTAAATTATGAGGAATCATTTCGTGTAGATTCATGATCATTAACCTTAAGTTGCAAGATCAAACATGGATTGAAGCATGAGTAGACACCGCACCATGCTCATGCTTATTTCGAGATATATGGTTAAAGGACCATATTACACTAATGGGCTAGTTACTGAAAGATTTCGATGAGGTCATATCAACTCTTCAACATTTGGGTAGTCATGACAAGTTACTAGATCCCACTCTTGATCTATGAATGCGATTAATTAAAAAAAGTAATTATGTTCATTGCCAACATGTTAGGAACCTAATAGGTCACACATAATAGGATGATATTTGTCGAACAAAAATTATAATTTAATTAAGTTTCACTTAAATAAATAAAAGATGATTAAATGGAGGACTAATTAAAAAGTTCAATTAAGAATTAATTTAAGATAAAAATTTAGATTTTATGAATTCTAAGATTTTGTTGTCTTTTTAATACATAGTAGATAGGATTGTGTTATCTAGATGATGTCTAAATTAAGACATTCCATGTCTAGATGGATAATGTCTATAATTTAGACATAATATGTCTAGATGGATAATGTCCAAATTAAGACATTATATGATGAAATTATCCTAGCCAAAATTACTTTATAATCTTATCAAAATATTAATTATTTAGATAAGTAATACCAATAAAATTATTTTAATTTAGTTTATGAAATTTATTTGGATGAAAATTCATAAGAGGATTACTTAACTTAGCTAAATGGTTTTTATTTATTCATCTTATTTTTAGTTATATGATAATTATATGAGATAAAAAAATTTTATTTTATAATTGAAAGAGTTTAATTTAGGTTAAACTCCAAAGAAACCTAATTAGCTAAATATTCTATGATGTATAAAGCTTAAAACATGTCTAAATACATAGTGCCTTGACCGAAATTCCATAAAGACTATTTTGCTTGCTAGGTTCGACCACCATAGATGGAAGGATGATCAAATTCATTTACTTAAGGTGGAAGAGTTTCACCTATGTAAAGAGTTATGATTTGATCAAATCTCGTCCAATTAGGAGAGATTGAATTCGCTTAAGACTACCAAAGGGAGAGGATGACATAGAGAGGTTGTAGAAGTAAAATCACTTGGTGTGCATTGGGTTTTTAAGAAAATAGTTTTTTCTCTAATTCCTCCCAAGTGTCACCACCCCAAAAGGAAAAACACCATTGTCACCGCTTCTATCCTCCACTAGTTGCACTATTCTTCCATTCTTTGCAAGAAAAGACTATCTTGAAATAGTTCTCAGATTGAATGAAGGAAGAAACGAACAACAGTATCTTTTGGTTGAGACTCGTTGAGTTTTCTGGCTAGCATCGAAGGACTGCTGATCCTTGATAAGGCTCCCATTATCATCCATGTGGATTACTATTATAAGCAAGATAAATGTGTTGCTAGCGGCATCATAGATCTGACTAGACATCAAGCCGCTTACCTTTTAGGCTTCCTCAGATTTTATATTAACCTAGATTATGATATCGAAGTATTAGGTAATCCATATTCAAATGTATGATTGAATTCTATTAAACCTGATTTTTTAAGATACACTACACATTGACATCCTTCCTAAAGATCCAAAAGAAGGTCAGACTATTTCTGTGTTTAATCTTCTCGCTGCATATTTATTGCTATTTTATTAATTTTAAGTGCTATTATTGCATGAAGCTAAACTTCACTATAAATACGGATCCTTACAAGTGTTATTTGAGTTTATAGGTTGCAGATTACATGTAGTACTGTAGCCAAAGCCATTTAATTGACATTGTGATGTCGTATGCATTAATCTCTAGGATTCACCATGCAATCTTTCTAAAATAATTTTTATAAAATTTTTCTTAATTCTGGACAACATGCTAAATGTGTATTTTAATCAGTTTTAAATTGTTTAGATTGATAAAAATTATTTTAAATTAATTCAAATTAAATACACATTAAAATGTTGAAAACTGATGTTGTCTAGCCCATCTAATGTGCGATCACTAGGCTAATTTTTTTTAATTTTTCTTTGCTATAAAAATTAATTTTTTTACATATTTCATATTCTGGTTTTTCAATATATTATGTATAAAAATTAATTTTAAATTATTTATATTTATTTTGACTTAAAGAAAACTAATTTTGGCCTAAGTGTGTAGAGATCTCAAAGCAGGAATTTTTGCACCACTTTAGAGGATCTATTGCACCTAATCCACCTAGAAATCCTTGTAGGAACATTCCAAAGATTTGCTGCATGGAAATTGTATATCAGGCGTTATATAGCAAGATTGAGAAAAGAAATGGTACCCTTTATTATAAAAAAAGACCAAACGTACTTGGTTGCAATCAAATATAGGAGAGAAGTTCGTTTAAGAGCCACCGCATATGTTTACTCTTGAATTGATTCATGAGATTTACCCCCTGCCTCATTGGTCCTCCAAATTCCCTTGAGTATTCAAACAAAAATTTTTCGATCAAAAAAAAATGGATCAAGATGGGAGTTGATTTCTCTTTTCAAGTTAATGTCTTCCCCGAAAAAACTAGAGTCAGGTGAATAGCTCTACCAGGAGTTTGTTAAAAGTTGAAAAATGAAAGGCTGGTCCATTTACAAAAAATGGGTAAACTAAAATAGATTCAATTTTTTCAGACTGATTTAATTGCTAGAATTTAAAGCGAACATTATCACACTCGTTTCACTAGAAACCACGCATAGGAATGGTAATTTGTTGCCATTTTGGTTGTTGCTATAGATCACTCTTTTGGCAGCACCTAACATATGTTTCCAGCACCTAAAAACAGTCCCTAGTCATCCTCCAAATGTGGCAATCAAAGGTTATTCACATGGCCAAGGAGATTGCATATACCGATGACACTAATCATTAGAGCCAACTTCCCTTGGAACTAGTTCTCTAGTGGGAGTCAAATACCTAAAAATTTGGAATATGATTCCTAAAATTAGGAGTTAATTCTAGTTGAATTAGATAACCATTAGGAGTGGCTTAACAAGATCGGAAGGTTTTAAGACAATATAGTTTCCTAAAATAGACATTATGTAAAGAATTAAAACTTGGAAATGGATTTTTTATAAATTGTTTATTAAAATGAATTACCATGAGTTAATTCTTAAACTGTCAATTTTGGAAACATTAAAGCATGCAATTAAGTGTTTGTCTATGTTGAGACATATCACCTAAAAGTTAGGTAAGTGTTCGTTTTACGAGAAAAATCCTAAAAGTTAGGAATTACATTAAATGTGTTTAATGTTTTAGCTGATTCTTATAGATGCTTCTTTAAATGTAGCAAACTTATTCATTTATACATTGAATGCATATGATTACTATGTGACATTTAGCTATACAATATATTATGCTATAAATAGTTAAGGCATGATGGATGGTTATGGACTTCGACCTTAACATGACTAGGTGAATGTATGGTTAATTCTTTCTTTATGGTATTTATTTTTTAAATAGGGTCTGTGAACCCTGCCTTTCTCTATTTTATTTTGGAGTTGTAAAATTCTTTTTTCACCTAACTCCCCTAGAATGTAATTCGAGGTTTCTTCCAAACATACGTAAAAATTACATAGTTTTAAGACTTAGGATTAGGTTAGTTTAGGGAACTTTATCTTGCCAAAAATGTAAATAGAAGATGTTGCCATGAAGAAATGTCCCAAAAGATCGTATCAAGGCTTGTGAAGACTTGGTAAGGTATCATAATGTTTTGACCAATTAGTTTCCAAATGGCTCATGGAAACCAGACCTAGATAAAAAGTATATAATCATCCATGTAGTATTGCATGGTTAGATTTATTTTATGCAAATATATATATATGATATGTATGTGCTTAAAATAAATGCGAATGTAGTGAAATTCAATTCAAATTAATGAGATCCAATCAATTAATTAAAAGAAATCCTTTCTTAAATATTGAGTCCATTTCTAAGCATGATTAGACACCTTCCATTAATTATAACAAGATACCTGAGTTTCAGCTTGGGGTTTTAGTAGGCAAACCTAAGGTCTCGAGCTACTTAAGTTATAATTAATGGGTCTTACTCAACTAAAGCTATGTTGTTTGGATGCATACAACTTGATCGTATGACTTTAGAGGCGATGCTTAGAAGAAATGCATATGATGCATTCAGGTAAAAAGTTACCACCTAACTAATTTAAGAGCTAAATAGAGGTACAATTTGTAAACTAAGTTACCTACTCAACTAGTTCTTATATGACTTGTTGAGTAAACTCAAGGTTATGTAAGAATGAAATAGGTGCCTATCTCATTAAGAAGATTCAAGTGTTGAACTTCTTATATTATAGTTAAGAGCTATAATTTCATAAAATAATGAGGAATAATCATCTAGTTTTAAAACCTGACTAAATGATTATCACATACATATTATTGACAATTAAATTTGTTCCAAATTCATACAACATATAAACAAGACATATGACTTCAAATTTGTCACTTCATAGCATACCAGATGCTAACAAGTTAACTGGACCAAATTTTATCGACTAGACCTACAATGTTAAAATTGTTTTAACATAAGAACACAAGGCTTATGTCCCTAATGAGCCTTTACTCAACGAGCACATAGCTAGTGCTTCTCAGGAAGAAATGAATGCCGATAAAAGGCATAAAGAGTACATAGTCAAGCCACATGTGTGATGATGTCACCTGATCTTTAAAAGCAACATGAGGGCATGGATACTCCAAACATCATCCTAAACCTTAAAGAATTGTTCGATAAGGAAAACTGCACTAAGAGATTTGACATTTTAAAGGAATTATTACAAATGAAGATGTTAGAAGGTACTCTTATGAGGACAATGTGCTTAAAATGATTGGATGGATCACATTATTAGAATAGTTGTGTTAGTCTATGGATGGTGAGTTGGCCATTGATTTAGTTCTCTCCTCGTTGCCATCAAGCTTTCACAATTGTGTTGAATTTTAACATGAATCACTTAGAGGCATCCTTTCCAGTATTGTTAAACATTTTGACAATGTAGAGAAATCCCTTACCAATAAGAAGGCTATTGTCCATTTGGTAACTTTTACTTCTAAAAAGACAAAAAAGAAGAAAAAGAAATCAAAATGGGATATTAATGCAGATCAAGCTCATTAAGCTACTTTAAGAAAGTTTATGAGAAATTTTATGATTTATTGCTTTTGAACATTATATGCTTTATTTCGGCATTTTAGGTTGATAATTAGGAAATTTATTTACGATAAGTGTTATAAACATATATTTGCTATTGATGGCTTATAGATGCCATTCTCTTTTTAATTTGTTTAATTTGAATAAATTTTAGTAGAATCATTCTAAAACTTAGTCTATGCATTTTATATCTATCAATTAAATAAAGCCTAATTAACTAAAATTCAATTTAATTAAGAATTGAATTCCCTGCAAGAAATCTCACACATAAGATTTTATGGGAGTGTTCATGAATAATTAATAGTTAATATTCATGAAAAGGTGACAAATAAAGTTATAAATTCTTGGATGTAATATTAGAAAGTGCTCCAACTAAAGAGATTGCATATTTATATATGACAGCCATTGAACAAATCATTTCGTCAAGGCTCACGAAAATGATTAGTGTTGGATCATTAGCTAATAGGCTAATTATAGTGTATTCCTTTAGTTATAAGACAACTAACCATATGGTTGGAATCAAGGTCTCATTGTGATCCCAACGGTTTTATGACTCAATAATAGAGATTATCAAGAATGAATTAACATATTCTCCAATAAGTAGACACTAAAAACAGTATGATTATTTCAAGTGTAAGTAGGGATGTTGGTGTATACCCTTGAACCAATCAGATAGGGACATAGGATACATAGTCAATTAACTATGGATACATGCTACTATTTTATAGTGACAAAGGTTTTCCTTCATGTTGGTGGCGTAATTGACTATCATGCAAATACTAATTGGATGAAACCTTTGAAACACAATGGCCTTGCGAAGGAATTATAAAGTGTTATAATTTTGAGATCCTTATGCATCAAAGCTGTGTTTTTAAAAATGTTCATAGTCATCGTATTGTCAAGACAGGGCATTGATAATGCATAAAGCTAACATATGTTAAGCCTCTATGCATATGATGTATGCAATTGGTCCCATGAGTTGAAGTATATGGGATACTTGGGAATAGCATATGGGTGCTTCCTTCGTGGAAACAAGTTCACTAAACATGCCCATATGAGAACTCCATTTGGTATTAGTCACTCCAGTGTCTATAGAATATGTTCTCATGTGCCAATCATGTAAGTAGTCCTTAGATTGTGATATCAGGTCATCTCGTATGAGGAGTGTTGCAATGAGATTTACCCAAAATAGGTCCACAATATATGGATAATCAAGGTAGGGAACATTAGGCATGGCATGATCCATATGTTAGATGAATGAGTAATCTAGAAAGGATTCACCACTACAAGTAACATTAGAGACATATCTTAAATGATCTTGAATAAGTTTAATTGGATTAAAAGTCTCTGGCCATAGCATCGTGAATATTTTTTTAGAAAGTAATTTTGAAATTTTATATTTTAAAACTAATTTTAGCTCGATATTTGATTTTTTTAGCTTTAAAAATAATTTTTAATTTTTAACAAAATCATATATTAATTTTTAAAAATAAAATTTATAATTTTTATAATTTGAATATATATTTTAAAATATAATTTTAAATATTTTATATTTTTAACATAATTTTTCTATTTTTTTTCAAAAATTCATATATTAATTTTTAAAAAATCAAATGCTACCACAAGTCATCACCTAATTGATTAATGCTACATCATAGCTTATATTTACTTGTGTTAGGTCTTGGTACCACATTAATAAACAGTTTGATAGTACAGGTACCAAACTCGACATTTTAAAAATCAAGGTACCATATTGCCAAATTTGATAAAGTTAAGGGACCATTTATGGCATTAACCCTTGGAAATTCTATATGTGAAAAGCTAAGAATTTCACATGACATTTATTTAGGCTTTACTTAGATTTTTTTCAACCAATTTAATTAAAAGTTGACTTATCCAACTATTTTGGAAAAGTATTAAATTTTTTTATTTTGATCGGTTTTGACCAATTCATCTCGATTTTTACCTTTATGGTCAATTATGACTTAATTATCTTAGTTTGCCTTTTTTGACAAAGTTTGACTCAGTTTACAAAGGTTGACCCAAGTTAATCTTTAGGTATCAATTTCATTCATGACATGTTGGGACTTTTTGAACCTCATGGGATTTCAGGAGGTTTTGAACCCTAGAAGAATAGAGTTTAGGCTCAAAGAAATGCTTGAAGAGGTCCAAACAAAATTAAATGTCTACATGTTAATATGAATTATTTTTATGAATCATAAATTGATTTTATACGTGACTTTGCATATGTATATTTTTACTTCATGAAAAATAATTCATCACTTTTGATTGATGGTTTAGGGCGAGTATTAATTCAAATACCAAATTTACGTATCATTTTGCACGTCTTCAAAATTAACTTATTAAATTAAACGTTTGATTATTATTTAGGTACCATTTATCATTAACATTTTAAAATTCTATTTTGAAACTCTTAAATTTGCAACTTGATGGTTACTTTTGTTAAGGACATTAATTTGGACAAAAATTTATCAAATTATTTTTTATTGAAATTTGAAACTTTCAGATTTCAACCTGGATAAAGCTGCCACCCAGCCCAGGCAGTTTAGACCCTTAAGTTGCTTGTAATTGAATATGAAAGCAATTGGCTAACAATCAACCTAGGGAAAAACACCGATAAATTTATCACTTATCAGTTAAAACTTTAAAAATTTAATTAATACTCTTTTATTTTGCTTTCAAGTTTGGAGGAAAGCGGAGATTTGTTATCCTTAACGTGAATATATCACCTATAATTAATGTATTACAATCAATCAATTACAATTTTAAATTATGTAGGATTCAAATAATATTAGGTAAAATTCATGGTTTAAAGTGGTGAACTCTTACATAATTCTGTGTTGTGATTAGATAAATATAAGATTATACAAAAAAAATTGTAGATGAAATGGTCTCATCCATATACAATCACAATCTTGAATTGTGTAGAGCCCAAAAAATATTAGGTAAAATTTATTATTTAAAATGGTATATCATTTTATAATTTTATATTACGATTGGATAATTATAAAATTATAAAAAAAAAAGAATCGTAAGCGAAATGGTCTCATCCTTAATATTTAGGTATTATATGTTATAGTAACTAATTTTCTATATTTAGTACCCTTTTGTGTATTTATGCCCCTCATTTATCATATTATAATCGCAATATGGAATTGAATTTGGTAGTAACAACAATAACGATGTGCAGTATGAACCATCATTGCTGATAAGAAATAGCACAAGGGAACTTTATTCGAAAGAATTCATCAAGGATCTTAATTAGTATTTGACCCTTACTGTTACAAAATCACACAATTTACATGCATGAAGAATGCTGAAAAATGTGTTCTTGTCACTTATGAAAGAAATTCCATAATTGTTCTTCCGCGTCAAATCATAAATCTGAATGAAAAGATTAAACATTTACTTAGCTTTAGCCTTGGAGGCGGTCACTAATAGTAGGGGGAAGGGGATGACTTCAATGGTGGAGGAGGAGATTTATAGTAGTACGGGGGTGGAGGTGAGGGAGAAGGTGGTGGTGGTGACTTGTAGTAGTATGGTGGTGGTGGAGTGAGTGAAGGAGGTGGTGGTGACTTGTAATAGTAAGGAGGTGGCGGTGATGGAGATGGTGGAGGTGGTGACTTGTAGTAGTATGGTGGTGGGGGACTAGGTGAAGGTGGTGGTGACAACTTGTAATAGTAAGGAGGTGGTGGTGATGGGGATGGTGGGGGTGGTGACTTGTAGTAGTATGGAGGTGGAGGACTAGGAGAGTGTGGAGGTGGTGACTTGTAGTAGTATGGTGGTGGAGGACTAGGTGAAGGTGGCGGTGGGGACTTGTAATAATAAGGATGTGGTGGTGATGGAGATGGTGGGGGTGGTGACTTGTAGTAGTATGGTGGTGGGGGACGAGGAGACGGTGGAGGTGGTGACTTGTAGTAGTATGGTGGTGGGGTACTAGGTGAAGGTGGTGGTGGTGACTTGTAATCGTAAGGAGGTGGTGGTGATGGAGATGGTGGGGGTGGTGACTTATAGTAGTATGGTGGTGGGGGAGTAGGAGAGGGTGGAGGTGGTGACTTGTAGTAGTATGGTGGTGGTGGTGTTGAGGATGGTGGGGGTGGTGACTTGTAGTAGTATGGTGGTGGAGGACTAGGAGATGGTGGAGGTGGTGACTTATAATAGTAAGGAGGAGGAGATGGGGAATGTGGTTTATGCTTTGGATGGTTTGGAGGAGGTGGAGAAGAATATTCGTAAGGTTCAGAGGCAACCACGCTTGTTGCTACAAGGCAAAAAGTCATAGAAATTATAAGTCGAGGCCAGTGCCCCGGTGGGTATACTGAAGTCCCCATTTTCCTTGCAATACAATTCTAATCGCTAGGAAGTATTACTTGGAAATTACTTTGTTAACTCTTGATGCTTCCATGGTGAAGAGATAGCCACCCTTATATACCGATCCCCTCAATCAGTGATGAAACATTTTCTTCTTTTATTATTAGATAGCAAGCTGGATTAAGATATTTTCTAATTCTATCTAACATCTGACCTTAATATATATCTCCAATTGGCCTTTGTTATTGGTTGTTTCCCTTGAAGTATTCCGGTTTGTTTGACCAATGCTATATCGTTGAAAGATCAAGTCTACTAAGGAGCCATAAATAAAACTCCAACGCGTTCGGGCGAAACGAATAGGTCTGATGATGGCTTTTTCTTAGGCTAATGTTTGCGGTGAAAGGGTTGAATTCGGCGGCTACTTTGCAATATAATAATATGGTTTTAAACCAAACATGCAGGCTGCAGCCGGTAAATGTGTCCTCACTGGAAGCCATTTTGGAACTTGTTCATCCATGGAGTACTCATCAACTGAAATTTGTTTATTTGGTCATAGCAATTGGACCATTTAATAATATTTTTAGCCGAAAAATTCCTGGAAGGAATTTGTCAAAAGTGATGTAACCCTTTGACCTGGTAACTCAATAATGCTTGAAGGAAAAGGATAATGTAAGCTTTTAACCAAAACAAAGAAACTAGCTAATGAAATGGTTAAACTACTTTTAAATAATTTACGTATCCTTTAATTTTGATCCATAAGATCTCTCTCTTTTCCCAATAGAATCCTTTTCGTTTTGCTTATTTTAAGATATAATTTCTGCAAATAATGGCAAATTACTAATCCTATAATCTTTTAGAACCTACAGAGGGATGGAATTTCCATTGCTTTTTTATATATTGAAACGTTTTAAATTATTCTTGAATATATTCTTTACTCTCAAATTCAAAGTCAATTTATGGCTTCCAACTCAGTTTTTAATGCAATATACCTTTTTTTATTTAATTATTTTGGGGATGCTGGTTGAAAGTATTAATGGGTAAATATTACAGTCATGTATTTTATGCAAAGAAAATAAAAATATATCAACCCAATTGCAACTTGTTTAATAAAAGACCTCAAAATATTGCTAACTTTTAAGTTTTGTATTCACAGCTAGCTTAAAATGTTTGCTAACTAGTTTATATTTGACTTATGCATGTTTAGCAAAGGGTCCCAATTTTATTTACTTAATGATACAACTCAATTTTTTGTAACCAAATTATATATAATTATTTGTTCAAATTAGTTATATACGGCATCATGTCAAAGAAAAAACCTCACCGTTTTTTTCGAAAGAAACCCTTAATTATTCAGTTATTCAATTTTTAATTATACTGTGTACGATACATATATATATATATATATATGTATATGAACAACCAGCAGTTTATTTTTGAGAGTTGTTACTAATTTTCCACGCCACTAACTCACAAATTAAACCCGCAAACCATTCTAAAGCTCTCTTGACTACACCCGAGTCGCAATTTTTTTTATAAAGTTTGAACTTATAAATCTTCAATAAGATAATAATTAATTGGTAAAATATTTAAATTTTTTTTAAATTCTTTAAATCATAATCCTTTTAATATAAAATGAAAAGATTAGCTAAATATTAATAATAGTATCTATATATTATTTTCATTTATTTTAAATTAGTTTTGTTCTTACTTGAATTTAATTCTCAATATATTTCAAAATATTCACTTGTATTTTGATAAAATTCGTTAAATTATTCCTTAACTTAGGAAATATTGAAAAAAAATGTCAATGAAAATCTTTTATGTTTTTCAACTATAGAGAAATTTTAGAATAATATTTATTATTATCATCATCATCATCATCATCTATTTTTGATGTATGTGAGTAAAAACATTAATACCAAAATTTTAACATTAAAAATATAAATCAATAAACTTAGAGTTTAAATTGAATCACAATTGCAAACTATACAAAATATCCCTACTTGGGAACAACATTTAAAGTAAGACATTTAGACCTATCAAAGGATCGATTGCCCACTCAAACTTGTAGACCTGCTTAATATTTGGGAGAGTTTGGATAAAAATATTAAACTCGATAAATGGGCTTAGGTAAAAAACAAAGCCTGGTTAAAAAAACAAGCCAAATCTTAGACAAAGAATTTTAAGCCCGGACCAAGCCCTACCCAGCCCAAATAAGGTTTTCTAATTACAAAATTTATATTTTATAATAATAGTTATAACTCTATTGTATCAGTTGTTAACTTATGAAACATTGTTATAATAGAAATCATCATTTTTTTAAGAATATTAACAAAAAATTTATTAAAAATATATTTCATTATTAAAATTTTAAGGACCTATTTACAAAAATTCAAAGAATATTAACAAAAAATTTTCAAACCTTTTAAAGGTAAAATTGTAAATTCAGAAAATTTAAGGACCTATTAGCAATTTTTGTTATTTAGGTCACATTCAGTTTAAAAGTTACCCACTTAGTGTAATTTAGTCAAATTCCAACCAAACTGAGTCACCAAGCTTAGGTCTTTTGTCAAGCCAAGTTCTTTTGTTTAGGTTTCTCACTTTCCATAGAAATCGAGCCTTCTAGGCTTAAATCCGTACCTTTCATCAAGAGTAGGCCTTCGTTTAATTTAGGTTTCTTATTTTTTGTAGTAACTAAGACACTAGGCTTAGGTATGTACTTTTCATCAAGACCAAGTTCTAGTTTAGTTTAAGTTTCTCACTTTCCTTGAAAACCAAGTCTTTTAGGCTTAGGTCTGCACTTTCCATCGAGACAAGGTCCGAGTTTAGTGTAGGTGTCCTACTTTCCATAGAAACCAAGTCTTTTAGCCCTAGGTTGGTACTTTCCATTGAGACGAGGTTCTAGATTTAATTTAGGTTTCTTTCTTTCCATAGAAACTTAGTCCTTAGGTTTAAGTCAGTACCTTTTGTCGAGCCCAAACCTAGTTTTGTCTTAGCTTCCACTACCTATAAAAATAAAATCTTTAAGATTACTTTCATACCTTCCGTCAAAACCAAGTCCTAGATTGAGTCTCATCTTTAATTTTATTAATAAATTGGTGTTTTTAAAATTAAAGCACTGGAACCAAGTTAAGATAGTACGTGAATTTCTCCCAAAATATGAATGGGGTTAATGGTTTATTTTAATAATAGGATACATTTTTCAAAATGACTAAAATCAATTTTTTTTTTAATTTCATAAAACAAAACTTCCTATTTCTCTGGCTTTATCCTACAAGGTATGAATGACATTTTGATTTTAAAAATATTAAAAATCAATTTTTCTCATACAGAAAATAATAAAATTATTTTAGTTTTTCAAAATATAAAAATTATGATTAAATTCAGATACCAAATCCAAATAAAAGTTGAGATTTAACATTCAACAAGCGTTACGAGAGGGATTGAATCCTTACTTGTGACATAATTGACTCCCAAACCTTTTTCAAGCGCGTAACTATTGTTAACATGGATTTTAGAGTTTGTTTTCGAGGGTTTCATAACCCTTAAAAGATAAACGCTAACAATCTTACCTAATCTGAAAAAGATTGGCTTGATTCCAATCAAATAATTGCTATGTAATGATCATTGGGGGTTAAGTCGAGTAAGCGATTTATTTCGACGACTTGGTTCTTAGCACGAGCACAAAAGAAAAAGAAAAAGAAAACAAAAGATTCACCCTTCTTTAAATCCAATGCCTCAGGATTCACATGTCGGCATGTTGCGACACCAGAAAATGGCATTCTAGGAGAAAATAATTTTATTCAAACCCAATTCAATGCTACAACAAGTGTAAGGAAATAGATGTAGACCGTGTAAGTCACCCTAGACTCAAAATGTTGCAAAAGATACATCTCCGAAATGTTAGTTTAGTATAGTTTTCAGAAAAAAATTAAAGAATCATGAAAAGTTATTTTTGGGGTCAAAAATAGATCTTAATGAACTTTGATTGGGAGTCTTGGGGGTTTTGAACAATTCACAATCAAAAAATCATAACTCTATCATCCAAGCTCCTTTCAGGAAAAAATAA
>JBBYHK010000014.1:6090688-6104888 GCA_038382065.1 Adansonia grandidieri | reverse complement strand
CCGTCTTTATAGCATTTTAACAAATAATAACTCTCCATAATTAAGTTTCTAAGATTGAAAATTCAATATACATATATATATATATAGGTGGTGAAAATTTGTAACTCTGAAGTAGACCGGATTGAAATTTTTCATATGTTCCGACGAAAAATGTTTCATTCTGTCAAATTTATTAGTAAAATTTTTAAACTTTTATTGATAATGTATCATATAATTATATATATATATATAATGATAACTTGATAAGTAATCACAATTTGATTAAGCATGTGCTGAATGAAACACGCATACAATTAAAATTTGAAACTCGAAACTTAAAAGAGTCTTAGGCTTTTAACTCTAGGAAAAAGAAGTAAGAGTTTTTAAAGGACAAGACAGCTACTTCCTTCAATGTAGCTCAAATCCAATATGCTTTAATATGTAGCCAAAATATATATTACATAATCTTTGGATTTGCATGACCTAATTTTTTTTCTGGGAATTATGTCATAATATATATATATATATATTCCACCCAAATTTTGATGATATTATTTTTGTGTTACTATGGCATGTAAATACCAGGATGCTTTACTGGAAAAATTTGCAGCAACCGGCACATTTAATGAAGAAGAAATTACAGGGTTTCGCCGCTCAGTGAAGTCGTTGATTGTAAGATACCGTGCAAACTGCATTAACATTATCTGGAAAAAAAATTATGCATTTGATCATTTCTGATTGGCGATTAATTTTCCTTGTAGGTTACTCTCGTTGCCTTCGTTTTGTTATTTGGTGGAGGTTGGATATCATGCCAAAAGTTTTCTTTGCTCTCAACTGGGAAGGGATACACCATTTTAGCCACCATAATAGGAAGTGTGGCAATCATAGTACACGTTTTCCTTGAATTCACCAAGTTACCACCACAAAAGACCAAAGCTGCTTAATTTGTAGATAAATAAATCAAAGATCTTATACAATTAATAAATGAAGCCAAAACTATCTCCCGATGACAAGAATTGAATGGAGCTTAACTAGAGTTCTTAGATATTTGATGGGAATTTGTAATAGAATTCAGATAATATATATGGATTGTTGAACTTGGCTTAATTTATACTGTTCCCCCCACCCCCCAATTTGACAAGAACTTCGATGTTTCTCAATTTGCAAGAGAGGACTTCCACATCAAGAATCAGAGCTCTTTAAGTCATCTTTTTCATACTTTCAGTTCTCTTACAAGGCTGGGTTATTCGTTCTTGCCTCAACATTTATCCATTATGTTGGCGATAGTTTGGGAAGAAACATTAATTGAACTCGAAAAACAAGTTTAGGTAAAAAAACAAGATTTATTTAAAAAATAATCAATCCTGACATGGTAGTTTTTGTTCAAGATTGACCAGACTTTGTTATAGTACTACTAATAAGATTTTGGTGGGATTGCTCCTTTTTTTAAAAAAAAAGGATCAATTAGTAAAATTTTGGATTAATTTAAGTAGTGGTTTTAAACGATCGTTTAGGTAGAATTTTTTCGCATCTATATTTTAAGTGGAGTCGGATTTAAACAAACAAAATCTTTATCGATATGAGATTTAAACTCATTCCAATACATTTTAATCATGCAAATTAGTATGCAGAATTATTAAAATTTAATTTGTCATTTTCTTATCAATTAAGATTAATTCTCTTTTTTTCCCCCCCTTAAACGCAGAGACGTTTAAATGAGAAGTTCTAGCTTATCACCAATAATTACAAGTGCAGATCTTTTTAAGAAAAAAAAAAGGTTGAAATGTTTTAATTCCTAACTATTGTGTTTTACCTCATCCCTTGTTTTAAAATTATTATTTTATCTTGTTATAATAATGTGTCAAATAAAAACTCAGCAATTAGACATAAATTATGGAATCGGTCATTATTTTATCATTGCAAAAGATACCTCTCTGTTCGTTTCCTATGATACTTTTGTGTCATTTGTACTACTATATTGCCATATAGAATTTCCGCTTCACCTCGTCAAAACCCATCAAGAATTTCAGACAAACAGAACACTCTCTTTAATCCCAGCCCATGAGAACTTCAAATATTTTCTTAACTGATTCAGACCCCATATTCACATTTGGCAGCATTGGCTTTTGAAGGTTACCAAAAACTCCTCAACAAATCTCACATGCATTTTGTCATAATCTTCCCTACACTTTGAAAGCACATTAAGTTCAGCATTGATTATTTTTCCCATACACATCCATTTTGACCAATCAAAGATTAAATAGCTGAACTTCCTCAAAATGTACACTAAGATACAGAGACTACCGTCTGAACTCAACAAGACAATTCCTGCAGGAATTTGGGCGAGGTGCCAAGACGAAGAACCATGTGAAGATTATCCAGATGATTATATCACCCAGTTAAAACATTGATTATGAACAAAGGTTTGTATGTCCTACCATCAAACCCCCTTCACCTAAAACTTGAATTCAACATGTCTAAACCAAAACGAGTTCCCTACAATCCTTATTTGGCAAACCCCCAGTCTCAAGTAAGATTCCAAGCCCATTAGTGGGCTTCGCATATTATTCTGATAAACTAACTACGCATTTGCTGATGACTTTGACCCAGTGGACTCCGTTGTAAATGAGCTTAGATAAGGTCCAGTTAAGCATTCAGAAAAGTACCCAACCATGATTATCCCACAGAAGGCATCTTTCATCAGAAATTCCTCCACATAATCAAAAATGGCTTGAGAGTCTTGAATAGGACTTCTCGGGCACTATTAACATTCTTAGCTCAACCAACCATGGGATAGTGACTAAGAGAGACAAGACCTAGAATAATTATACAGTTTAAGTGTAGAAGTTTGCATTTTCTTTCAAGTGCGGAAAACATCATCTCCAACAAAAGATCGTCCTCAAAAGACGACATGACTACCACTACCTTTGCTTTATGTCAAGTTTGCTTTTGCTTAATGTCATTCTAGGTAAGCTTTATCAAAAATGATTTATGTTATGTCTTGTAAAGTCACTATTAAAAGATAGTGACTAGTTTGTCCTATTTCATCTTTTAATTTGTCAATATAACGCGACTCCTTTCACTAGAAAGAGGTAGACCTTTCCTCTTGTAAAAACTATCCTTTTATGAAAATATTAGCCCATAGTTCTCTAAACCTTCCTTTCCCGATTGCTCTATACTTCAATTATCTAGCTAGCATGAAGCCACCGCTCACGCTTTAATAAGTAATGACATGAATCATATGCTGCAGAGTTCCACTCCAATGAAGCTTTGCATCAAAAAACTCATGAAATTGAATACCGAACAAAATTAGCTACAAAATTAGCTTTGTAGCAAGATATACTATAACAAAGTTATCATAGCTAGTTTACAATGGCCCAACAGCATAGTATAATATAAGTCGAGTTTTAACTAGACTGCGCTCTCAAGAGGACGTTTGAGGGTCAAAAATCGATTAGAATACCTCGATCTGTACTAAGTGTCACAGACTACCTGTTGTAGTCTAACTTGGTTACAAACTACTGTAGTCTAGAATACCTGGATCAAGCCTTGGATATATGAAAAAATGATCAAAGTAAAAGACCAAAGTTAAGAAAGATTTTAGAAGATAGATAGTCAGCAGCATCCTTCTCCCGTGGGATGGAATTAAATGGAAGCTTCATAAAACATTTTTGTCTGGAGATTAACTAGCTTAGCGAGCTTCTTAAAAGAGTGCCATAAGGGCGAAAATTCAAAGACAATGAACAATTGGAATAATAAGGACAAAGAACATCACTAACTCTATGCAATCTCCAGACTTTCTAGTTAACACATTCATTTTTTCTACAATGTTCGTACCTGTCGTTTATTGTAAACATAACCAACTCTTCTTCTGTTCAAGTAAAAGAACCAAGATAAACGTATCTTCGTATTAGAGGAAAAGACCCAAACCCAAGCCAAAATTAATAATAATTAGAAAAAAAACATACGAATATTTTTCTTCATGTTCATTGTAGTTGTTCGTCAACACTTGAATCCATCATCAAACACCTCAGTGTAACATATGGGGCAAGCCTGGAGAAATAAAATTGCAGTTAGCAGCTTATAAAATGCCACCTAAAGAAAATAAAGATAAATGTTTTTAAGGTTTTCTTTTTTTTTTTTTTTTCTTTCCTTTCAACATATATATCATAAATTCGATCAGGAAAAAAGAAAGAAAAAAAAAAATCAGTGCTTACCTTGTTGATGCTAAGCCATCTGTTGCCACACTCAGCATGGTAGACATGTTTGCAAGGCAGGGTAATCTGCCTCTCACCTCTTTTATATTCCATCTGGCAAATTACGCATCTGGTCCAAATAATAATAACTACAATTATAAGATTCATCAGCAAAATGCCTTGAGCTAGAGAGAAAGAGAGGAAGGGAAATCTAAATTAAAACAAGCTGCAAATCTCGATTCCCGAGTATATGGATATACCAGGCATGCAGATTATTCACACAACTAAAACCATGGCATTTTTCCACAAATCCTGGCATTGATTTTGAAAATCTTAGAATGAATTATGCAAAAGGTTAACAGTCCTAAGACTAGAAGTGATCCACTTCTCAAAAGCCAAGAAGCAAATGATATTTCGAAAAAAGAGCATGAACATGCTATATGTTGCTCAGACTCTTCATTTTTCTCGAAATACCCATGTCCGACGCATTACCGGATATGAGTACGAGATATGACCCTCCAAAGACCTTGCAAATACATGAAAAAAATTTATAAAATTGAACATACTTGTGTTTGAGACATACCCATATCCAACACTTACAACCGAGTTTAATTAACGTAGTGCACAAGTGTGCATAGTGGAAGGACTAAACAAAGAGAACAGTCATCTATCCTGGTTATTATCTTTCCTTTATACCAATTCACTAGAAGCTTTTACAAGGTAACCCTAAGAGGGTTGCCATAAAATACTATTATTATGGCATAGAGGTTGCTACTGGCCAACCGTTTATCTACATATATACATCTATGTCGCTACCATTAATTTCAATATATTAACACATTTCAGATTTATTACACAACCCCATTAAGTAAATGGACTTTTCCATTAAGAAGATGAAAGTGGAAAGACTTGATTGAAGACCTAAAATCTGAATGGCCAATAGATTACAAGCTACATTGTTAACCTACTGAGACATCGTTACATTACTAGGTTTCTATACAATGGCATCAGAGGCGCTATAGAGAAAATGCTACTCAAATATCAAATCTCCCAACTGGAGTCTTGACAAGTGCCTAATTTTTTATAAATTGTTCTTCTACTTTCATCTTTTCTAATTATTTTTTATGTTTATCATAAGCATTTATTTTGTAGGATTTAATTGGATGCAAAATACAAAGGAAGCACAAATTGGCTAAGTAAGGGAGTTTATGTGGGTTTCGAATTCTAGTGAGTTGACCTTCGAGATATTACACTAAGAGAAGTTGGAAGATAAAGTTTTACTTGGGTTAAAAGTTTGAAAGCTGAAAATTTGCAAAGTTATGGTGGAAGTAATTATCTTTGAAGGCTGATCAAATTGACAAATAAGAGAATTATCTCTTAGATAATTACGCTATTTATCTCTTGGGTAAATGAAGAAAATCAGCCCACAAATCCAACTTTATAGCTACATTCATCAAGAAAGAAGATTGCACACAATCTCTCATGAGATCAAGATAAAAATTAGAGATTAATTTTTTATTTTTATGTTGATAAATTAATGTAATTATCCTAGCTCTAGTTGAATTCTTTCCCTATAAATAGAGAGGGGTTTGAACAGTTTTTAGCATCTCATTCCTACTCTCTTCCTCTCTCTTTTATTTCTTGTTTTCTAAACTATGTCTTTCTAAGTTTTTTATTTGGTAGTAAAAGATTTGCAAGTTTTGTATTCTTTATCATGAGAAATAAATGAAGTTGTTTTCAAAGTCATTTTTTATAAAAATATCTCGTGTTTTTCTATTAAAATGTAATGGTTATATGGTTTCAACTTCTAAGATGCAAACTAGTGGTTATCTCATATGTAATCTAAAGCTAGTTTAGTTATTCAAATACGTAATAGTTTGATTAGTTTTATATAAGCAGCAAATAACTTTAATGAGGATGGTCTAGTTTTCATTTCAAAGGTTATGAAAAATACAAGCCTTTCTTAAATAAAGTCGGCTTTTGATTTTGTTAAAATGAATCGGTTAAACTTTCCTACTTTTATATTCTAAAAGCTTCTTTTAGGGTAGTTAAATGATAAGGGTTAATCATAGTGCTTAACTTGGTTAATTAGTAAGGGGAAGCAGGGAAGTCAATACATGTTTGATTCCATGGCTGATATTTGTTGGAAAAAGTGCATGAGAGTTTTTCAATGATTGATGATAACACATTACATTACTAAGCAATATCGATTTACTACCAAAGTCTTTTCCTCATTGATTTTTCAGTTAAAACTATTTTCAAAGTTGTTTTCATTTTGTTTCTAATCAAAAGCATTTAAAACCCACTATTTACTTTTAGTGTTTTCTCAACTAGATTCTACCATTTTTCTTGTCACTTCATTTCTTTTCTTTGTATTCCCAAAATCAGTTTTGCACTTCTAAAGGTCCTTGTGGGATACGATCTCTATTTCCCTAAGTTACAAATCAAAAATCAAGCAAAAGAATGTGAGCATTATAAATGGGTAACATCGACAATTACCAAGTCCGCTGATCAGAATGCCTTATTAGTGTCCTAATCGGTCTTACCAGTCAATAGAACAAATAATCCAATCAGAGTCCAATTTTGTAGCTCATTTTCAACTTGAAAGTTTAGAGTATGTTTAGCCTTGAAAGCAAATATACTCACAGACACTCTCAAAGCGTTATATCAAGTAAAAAATCATTTATTGTAATCGCCCAACTAGTTTCAAGCTTCTCGATGCTGTATTTAAGAATAACAGCTAATAGATTCAACTTGAAGCCCTTTTACGAGAAGCAATAACAATTATAGGACCAATAATAAGACAGAGTGATTTGGTTCATGGAGAGAGGAAAACAAGGACAAATCATAAATCAGGATGGATTTATAATAAAAGTAAACAAGACCCTGCCAGCCAGAAAAATTATATATTAAAAACACCAAATAGGGTTTTGTAAGGCAATTTAAAAGTCTCTTGAGAACATGACCAGCAGTACCTCTCATTCCTTGATTTCTTCCTTGAGAATAAGCTGCACTTGTATTTTGAAACTGGAAGCAAAGAAATAAGTTCTTGGGAGAGACCTCGACTTTGAGTTCCAACAGTCTCCCCTAATTCAAGTAATTCCTAAAGTGATAAATAAAATCAGCAATGATAAATCAAAAATAAAGAAAAGGAAAAAAAAAAAAAAAAACCACAGTTACGCAGCCCAAATTTTCTGAGAAATGTATTTAAATAAATGAATAAAGTTTTCACCAATATTAATTTTTATTAATGTTCTCATAATCAACAGAAATTACCTTGCAAAGGATGTTCGCTGCTGCATTACTGTAAAAGATACAGGACTAAACTATAGTGTTTTAACCCATTAAAATTAAGTAACAATTTCAGCGAGAACACAAGGCCATAACTTAGTTCTATCATCCCAACAGCTTCCTCATCTGTCTCCAAGTAAGCACAACCAAAGGGGGACTTAAAAAGCAGCATTTAACCCACATGATTGCCAAGACAACTAATGCAGTAATTCTAGCAGGACTTCGAAACAATGCCAGAAATTTTGAATTCTATTACTCTTTGGAGGGGACAAATTCTTTGCTCAGAGGAACAGTAAGCCAGGGATAACTAGGAAGAAAAGGAGCCTATTAAATTAAAAAATAAATTAGCAGACGTATTCCAACTTTCTACAGAATAGAATGAACTTAAAGGATGTTAAGTGATTCAACTACTTTACATCTGGCTAATTTTTACCACTAACAATAACCATATGCTTTTTAACTTCTTTTCTCCTTTTCTAATTTAAGTAACCAGTACTATACTGAGTGAGCAGTTCTGTTTCCTATAATTTCTGAAGAATTCATCTGTGAAAATGATCTGCTTACAATATAAAAGCTGCTCCGCAGTTGAGCCCATTTCAAATTTACCATATAAAAGCATCTCAATCAAGAGGTTCATCGTATTTTTTGCATAAATCAATGTCTACTATTCAAATTTGAAGACACTACATCTATCAGATGTTAGAAGCATTCAAATGGCAATAGTTATAATTTACTGCATGCATCACGTATCCTCAAACAAAAGCAATTCTCTCAATCTTGCTTGATTTATCTGCTTTTAACATGGTTCGAGGTCTGATTAAAACTCTTAGCTAGGCGATGGTAAAGCCTGATTATGCTCCATATATGATAAACTATCAGGATTGCCCCCTGATAGTTACTGGCTAGTGAAAATAAAGCCAGCTCGTTCTATTTGTGGATTCTGCTGCAAAATTCCTACCCCCAAGTTAGTGGTCGAGGCATAATGCGCCCTCCCTCTCTCCCCCCCATTAATTTTCTGCACCCCACTTATTCTTTTTCTGCACGGTAGAATCAATAATAGTTCCTCTGGTTTTCTATTTTCTTTTTTCTTTTTCTTTTTTTTAATATGGGGTTGTGCAGCGGTGGCCACAAATTTCATGTCATAATTTCACTTCTTTTTTTTCCTTCTAAGAAGGTTTTCGAAAATATAGTAGCACCCTCAACCCTCCCCACCCTCCATCCCTAAAATATCAATATATGTTCAAACCCAGAATATATGCTGCCTTTCATAAGTCCATCAACCCAAACAACTAAAAAAGAGAGAATGACTCGCCTCCATCCCCTTTTATAGCTGTCTCAATGACAGAGCAATCAAATCACAACCTTTTTTTTTCCTCAACCTGAAGACCTAATTCTTCCAAACCTAATCACCTACTTAATAGTCTATCTTAGTAAAAGAAATTATTATAGTTAATTTAACAAGTCAGTAAATCTCATATATTATAAGTCAAGCTATGCATAGCCCGGCAAAACTACAAAATATTATAAAAAAAATAGAAAGATAATATAAAACAGCATTGCTAAATGAACTCTTATTCATAGGTCTTCAACACAAGGCTTGAATCTTCAAATGCATACCGATAAACATTAGGCCAATTACTTCATTATATTTTTTCTTTTTTTCTCAACCTTAGAATTGCACCAAATTAAAAGTGAGATTTAATTGAAAGGCTACCAAGAAAAACTAAAAAAATGATACAACTATTAAGCAAGAAAAAAAAAACTAAGAAATTTTTATCTAACCTCATAAGTCATGTTGTCAGGATCAACATTGTCTTGCCAAATGACCTGCATAATTTAACAAAGTTCTGCAACATTTAATTTTTTGAACCATGAAACTGGAAAACAAAAGGATTTAAGCCTCTATAACTCTTAATAATTAATCCTTTGAAAAGCATTTACACTCTTCAACATGTAGACAGCATAACAACTTACTAGATTCAGTCATAATTAGATGCTGATGCAAATAATCTACTAAGATATATGGGTATGAAAATCCATACAGTGCATAAGAGAGAATTATGCACGTGTCCAACAAAGAAAATAAGGGGGGAAGAGAGAGAGAAAGACCTGGGAATCATGAGCATTATGTTGCCTGCGTGGACCTATAAAGTGGGAAAAAAAAGCAATGAGGAAAATTTTTCCAAAAATCCTAGACATTGTTTTAAGTAACAATAGTGTTATCCAACCAAATGATAGTAAAAATTTGAGATTAATTACTTAATTAGAGAAATTTTATATCAATAAAACCCCACCACCACAACTTCTGCCATAAATCTTACCAACTAATTCAGGAAAGCCACATGACTTCATCTTGTTCAATCATGTTTTTTGAACAACTATGCACCAATAGTAAAAGACATGCACTGGAGAGCATTACTAATAAGTGGCTGTTGATTCTATTAGGCAACAATTAGTTAGCTAGGCTGGCATGAGAGCCAAGCCATACCAAACTTGAAGGTATTTGAACGATTGCAACAAAAGCTCAAATATTCAATTCAAGATTTAGTAAACAAGCAAAATTTTCAATTGGATGAAGCTTGAGAACTTCCGGTGAGTCAATCTCAATTTTTCTACAAAAGACCCAAGTCAAGATCAGTAGGGCTATATGTGGCAAAGTAGTTCTCTGTGTAGGTAATGAACGCCAGGAATTTGTTTGAGAACACAGGAAGCCTTGACTACTCGAGTGGCGGTGAACCAGGTCTTACTAATGGTTTCTCAGTGATACAACTTGTGGTGGTCAGGATCAAGACCATTTTTGCATTGCAAATTTCTAATATGGCTAAATTAAAAATATACTAGCTAAGAAGTTGCCCTGCTGAACCCAACAACTACTCCAGTTAGGAAAACTATGTATCAAGAGAATTTTGTCACATGGTCTTAGTACTAAGAAAAAAAATATTAAAGAAGGATCCTGAAGAAGAACCAAGAGCGGGAGAGAAACCAGAAAACCGATCTTATAGCAATTGAAAAGTCGCAATTATCATTGTATCACCAGCTTTGATGATCACTTCAAGACCAGCCTGGCGATACGGACGACTGCATTTTACTTCACGATCCAAAAGGAGGAAAAGACACCTCAGAAGTAAAAGACAGCCAATTCTATATTGTCCATCTTCGAAAAAAGCCAAAAACTATCAGCGAGGCAAAACAGACTCTTTGAACAGCTTAGAAAATTTTGTAGCTGCTAGAGTGGGCCTTTTATTTGGTATTAAAGGAAATATAAACACAAATTAATCATGAAGGTCAGCGAATCCTTAATTTTAGCTTTAATGATTTGTGGTTTAAAGTTTAAAATCTACCAAAATATTGAAGCTGGGTAATTACTGGGAGTCAAGGACTTGATTGTTAGAAACCACAGCATCCAATCATAAAAAGTAGGGGAAAACATTATGTTACAAAACAATTTGGCAATTCATCAATCACCATAGAAAATTAAAGCCGTTGGGAGAAATTTAATTCATCACATTACCCAAGAATAGTTAGCAAAAGCAATCTTGAGATGGAAAGAACTAGATATTAGTGATTTATTAAGGGTTTTTTGACAGTTAAACAATGTTGAAGCATGCCATTCACATAATTTTTGGCCTAATTGTGAATTCAAAATGCTACAAATAGACATCACTACAAACCATTTTAGCATTAGATTACACAACTTCAAACACAAATTTGAAACTAAACAACAAGCAGAATTGAAAACTTACAATCTACGGGGTTCTCACGCGAGGTTCTATTTGCATTTCTTTCCCATTCCATATTCATTGCTGCAGTCTGTTCATTGCTCATTGATGAGGAATTCTCTGATGCCATTCTATATTCTTCAACACATGGTTCACGGTTACTCCCCTCGTAACTATGGCCATGATCATAATATGAAATATTATTGCCAAAATCAGATAATCCAAACTTGTAAAAGCTTGCAGTCATCGATGGATACACACTCTCCTGCAGATGGAAAATCCATTTTTGGCTGTGACCAATAGCAGCAATCCACTTACAGTAAAACATCTAATATACGTACAAAGGATTTGATCTAAATCCTTTAAACATACCCAGAGACACATTCTTGAAAACTAAGAAGTAGATAGCTTACAAACCAATGGATCAATTACAATAAACTTATCCGTAAAATCGGAAAATTTTTCATCTGATTATTCTCGAACAACCATAGACCTTATACAAAAGGAAGAATATTGATGATAAATGGTACCTGAACATGGGAAGAACCATCGAAAATGAAATTGACATGTTGATAAGTAAGACCTTCGAAATATTCCATAAAGCTGCCAGCACTATTATAAGGGTAGCTACTGTTGATGTATTGAACTTCCATATTTGGATTCCAACTCATTTTCAAAAACCCAACTAATCTAGGAACATTAAAAAAAATACCAAAAGCCATAAAGTTTACATTTCAAAATTGCAGTGAGTAAAAGAAACAGACCATAAAAATAAAATTTAAAAAAAAAAAAAAATTCCAAATGCAAACCTGATCTTCTCAAAATTGTCACGAACTGCTAGCCAATTTCAGTATTCTAGCATTCAAGAAAGATTCCTACAAAAGTGTAACCGAGAGATACAAAAATTAAACTATATGCAAATTTAATGCTCTCTCGAAGAACATGTGATTCGGCAACTGCAATAAAACCTGCTACTTGTCAGCAAATTTTCAAGTAAATGACAACGTGTAAAACAAATCCATTAATTTTCCGTTTGGCTACCTAGAAACTGCAGGAAAAAGAGGTAGAAAGAGAAGGAAAATTACTGTTAAACTTTAGTCTGACCCGATCGATCAGTAATCTAGCAATAAGCTTACTTCCCGGTTGCTTTTACTCTGAAAACTTAAAACTTAAAACTACCTCATTATACGAATTTCGGCTCTACAGGTGAGAAAATGAGAGATTTTCTCGCGAAAACTAGAGAGAGAGAGAGAGAGAGAGCCAGAAATGGATTTAAGGGATCAACAGATAGAGATAAAGAAGAGAATGAAATATATAACGTGATAAAATAATTAAAAATAAAAAAAAAATTAAAAATACAAACTCTTTAAAAGAAATGGAGAGAAGAGAAGAGATTCTTTGAGAAATAAAAAGGAGATTAAAGAGCCGACATTCATCGCTTTTAATTTTTATAACAAACAACTCTTTCACTCTGTTATTTTGTCATTTTTTAATTAATTAATTATTACATTTAGAAGAATTGTTTTTTTTTTGGGGGGGGAGGGGGGGGTAGGGGGTGGTTTTGCAGTAGTAGTAGTAGTTTGAGGAACATGCGAACTCCGTTAGAATCAGATGAGGGAAGGGAAATGATAGCGTGTTTCGCGGTTTCAGATAAGGTAATTTATTGCCTCTTTCTTGCTTTGCTTCCCCTTGGACTTGGATTTTCCCACTCCGTTTCTTTATTGTGCTGTGTACAACCCCCAAGAACTGCACGATATCATGGGTCCCCAGAAAATCGAAAAAATCAAAAGTAAATTCAAACGTAACATTTGATTTAATTTTTAATTTATAAGTTAAAAAATCATAATTATTTTTTATTCAATTCAAATTTTTATTTTTAATTAATTTTAATTTATTTATAATATAAAAATAAATACTTATTTTAAAATTATAAAAAATTTAAAACCTACCTAATAATATTAATTTTTTTTAATTTTAAAAATTAATTAACCGAATCAATCGAATTCAATTAAAGGGTTCTATCTATTTTTTATTTAATATTTAGAAAATCAAATTACATAAACATTAACTGTATGTTTTATCCAAATTGTTATCACCAAAATTTATTTATACTCATCTGATAATAAAGTTAAATGTTGTTTGCTAAAATTAAATTTTGTTTTCTTAAATATAAAATTTATTTGGTATTTTGTAAAAAAAATTAAATGTTTAATAAATTTATTAATTTATTAATTTAAAATTTGAATTCATAGTCATATTCTATTTTTAAAAGTTAAAAATAAATAAATAGTTAAAATCAATCAATATAAGATAAATGTAATATTTTAATGTCCTTTTTCCAAATAAGATCACCTTGTTATAATGGGTAGTTCAAAGCTATTTATACTATTTTCTACATATTTTCATTGAAAGTCTCTCATCGACTTCTTAAAATGATTTATCAAATTCATTGAAAATTAAAGTTCTTCAATGATTTGAAATTTTTGCTAACGTATTTAAAATTTTTAATGCATTGAAAATAAAAATTTTAGATCATTTAAGTTTTTTTAATATGTTTTATAATTAATATTAAATATTACTTAATAGAAAATTTTTAGTAAAAACAAATTGGATGAGATAAGTAGGTAGAAAATACATTGAGTCAATTTATTTTTAAAAAAAAATTATATTTGAACTAAATACAAAAGATAATATATTTATATTACCCTAATAATTTTTATCTAGAGCTATCTAAAATAGTGCTCGTAAATTCAATTCTAAAAATTTATTTCATATTTATCAGACAACACCTTCTATAGTTTTCCTTCATATTCGATACATCTTTTATTGGAGCTAGAGGGAAGAAAAAGATGTCTAGGCACTAAAATCTGTTTATGGTTAGATCGATCCGATAAGACCCAGTTACTCAACAAATTTTTGTTTAAGGTTCGTTTCACGAGTTTCGAAATGTCTAAATTATTATTTAAAATATTAAAAAAATTTATTTTTGATTAATACTTATATATTTTTATAATT